>BLKR01001334.1:0-305183 GCA_011170035.1 Teleogryllus occipitalis
TTTTTTGGGGAGGGAAATACTTGGATGGCCCCTTGTTTTGCTTCTGGACATAAATGTAACTTCATTTTCTGTGCACGTCTTCTAGAATTCAGTGGGAAATACAATTATTCAAATTATCGTTTCCATGTTGTCGCGGCAGGAAGTAATAAGAGCCAAAATTTATTGCTTATTTATCTTTGAAAATAGATTTTATTACATGGGAGATTTTTTGTTGTTTTTTTCTCCCTTTCAAAATTCAAAATTTATTGCTTATTTACCCTTGAAAATAGATTTTTTTACATGGGAGTTTTTTTTTTCTCCCTTTCAAAATTCAAAATGTATTGCTTGTTTATCCTTGAAAATATATTTTATTACATGAGAGTTTTTTTTTCTTTTTTTCTCCCTTTCAAAAATTCAAAATTTAAGTAGAATATGACTTAGTTAGTGTAGGGATCACAGAATTTTGAAAATGTGCACACAATTCACTTTTCCCCATAGCACGTCATACGCAGTTTTTAACTGTTTTTTGACGTAAAATAAATTTAAAAAAAAATAAATACTTTTAATTTGTGTTCAAAATTGTCTTTTGTAAGGATTTTAGTTAAAAAAAATTATGTTAACATGATATATCATAAGTTTGTTTATTTGTTTTTTAATACCCATTCTAATTAATAGTTCCTGTTCTACATCTTTGATCCCGGTGAATAAGCTGATAAGTCATGAAAACTTAATTTTACAAGAGCGCAAAAAAAAAACTTTCAACTAAAGTAAATGAGGGATTAACGATATTCAAACAAAACTATTTGTGTGTAGGTTTCGTACTAATATCTTAAATTTCTGATTTACTGCATCAGTTGAAAGTTGTTTTTTGCTTTCCAGTAAAATTAAGTTTTAATGACTTGTCAGCATATTCACCAGTGTCAAAGATATATAGTCTAATGTAAAGGAATACCCATTGTAATTATAAAGTTTTAAAGTTAAAATATAAAGATATTTGAATAAGAACTGAATAATGAGACTACTAAAACACTACAAACACAAAATCCACCATATCATTAAATACAAATATATTACATGTTACTAAAACAGACTAGATTTTTTAATTTTATTTTTTTAAATTATATTTAATTTATTTTGTTTTGTTTTTTTCTAATTTTATTAATGTCATTGACCATTTGAAGTGAAAAGTGACAGGAAGAAATGTGTCATAGTTTATTCCACATTTGTGATGCTATGATACAATTATCGTGATCTCAAATTTCAACCATTTTTTAACATTTATAAACTCTTGAAGGAAAATCATGTTAACCTCACTAAACCTTTCATATAGACTTCTACAACACTCACACACACCTTTATAATTCCCTGTCTATAAATCTGCTAGTGTAAGAACAACAGATGAGCCTATAAGTTTCAAAATAATAAAAATCTTCTTGCCATGCAATGCAATTTGATTATCATACTCTCCATACTTTTCACAATAATCTGAATATACATTATAAACAAACTACACGGAGAGTGGCAGAGGAAGTTGGATAAAATTTTCTTGCTATAAATATTGGAATGTGTGAAAGTGCAAGCGCTATTTAAGTAACACACGATTGAGGTAAATGGGCACAAAAGAAGACATTACTAATGAAACAAGTTACATACTTCTAAGGTGAAATGTGGCATTCCTTCAACTACATCATCTCCAACCTGTAATAAATAAATTCATGAAAGAGACGAAAATTAGTTGAAAATAATTGTAATTTATCAACTTATCAACATTACCCAGTGAACTGAATATGAAGTGGATTTTTGAAAGCAAAACCAAACAATAATTGTTATGGACTAAGTAATGCACAGTGGTTAACAAAATGTATTTTGAAATGTGTAAATTTTTCAGAATTAAAACTTCGGCTATTCCATGTTTTTAGCAAAGCATTTTTAATTAAAATTTCATGTACATTGTTACCCAAGACATTCTGAAATACTTACACTCGGCGTCAAATTTGGGATGTTTTCTTCTTTTGCTGCTGCATTTTCATGCTGAAAGATACCAAGAATAACTAACATCCCCAGTCATCATCAACATCAACAAAAAATACAAGAAACAGGCAATTTTTTATTTACGAGCAGAAAAACACACTTGTTGTTAATAATTATTTTTATTGAGTACCTTCACAATCAATTTGCAGTAAGTATATTCAACATTTACCTAGCCTTGTCACAATCGCTTTGTAATGTGTACTTGACATATACTGTAATACAAAGAAATCGAGACAAGTTTTACAACCAATTCGCAATAAACCACCAACTTAGCTACTACGCTCTAAATACCTTATTTTCAGCTTCCAAATCATTCGTATCCATAACAACGGGATCACTCATCACGATTCTCGAAAGCTGTCACGATAAAAGAGTAAGACGACAGTTTATTTAAATATTTGTTCACCGTCTTCCCACTTCGCACATTTAAGAAACATGTTCGCTTAACAATTATTTCCTTCACATATTAATTCCAAAATCATAACCTTCGTCACTCAAAAGGCGAACAACGCGCCGACCTGTGCCATCCAATGGTCAGATCGATATCGTCATGTGCTGCCATCTGACGGCCATGTTTTCCAGTATAAACAATTATTTTAAAAAAAAAATGGTCGGGCTCAGCGGCGCGGACTCTTGTGCTCTTTGATCGGGCTACAGCAGCACATACTTTCTCGCCTCAGAAACGTTACGGTTGCGTAAAATAATAAAACCAAAGTGTCTGTCCATATTAACACATTTCAGCCATCACATGTAAAACTCAAGACCAATCGCAGCGCATTAGCCGCGAAAGCTTAAGCTTATTCATCAAAACATTCGACACTCCAGAGCAACATTTTTTTCACCCAGAAATACTGCCCAACAATGAGAAGTAATTTGAAAATTTCAAGCTTCCGTGCGCGGGCTTCACATCGTTGAATTTATCCACTCCCGAAAGAGTCTAGCAAAAGACGAGCCAGAAATTCGAAACCGCAATTTCGAAAGGTCTGTATAACAGCTGACTATATGATACGCTTTGCTGCACGCTGACATTTCTAATTGAAAGTTCCAATGGAGAAAGCAAGTTCGTTTTGATTTAATGCAGATAAGCTGAAAGAGATTTACATTGTCCGAACCAGTGGAAAAGTAAATAAATAGTGGTTACGTCCCGAAGGGACGCATATTCGACCATACATTAGACAAACACTTGCGGGCTCCTCTGATCTGGGGTCAGCAGAACGCGAGACCCTCCGCGACAACACACAAAGTCAAGGGACAAACAGCCATGCCCAAGGCGGAACTCGAACCCGCGATCCTTCGGACCGAAGCGCTGAGTCGGTACTCGCTCTTAGCCACCTCGGCCATCCAGGTCAGCTGAATAATACTTACACGATATTAAAATTGCTAGTCATTTAATTTATCTTCTTATTATTAAATGTATTATTAAACTACAAGTACATATTCGTCACGGTAGACAATGGCTACCTTGCCTCCCTCAAGGAGACGCTGAAGGACCCCAAAGTCTCCACACTAATATGCCGTAGCAAGAACTTTCTCTGTAACTCTTTTTGGGTTGCTTTTTAATTAGTAGGTCATTTAGCAATCATTGTGATTGTTTACATTGGGGTAACTGTAAGGGGAACACGACACGTAAGGACAACACGAGCACACACAAACATCCATGCCAGAGGCGGGATTCGAGCCCACGACCCTTCGAGCCAAGGCAGCCACAGCCCTACAGTCTTAGCAGCTTCGGCTATCCGGGCCGGCTCTCTGTAACTTTCTTTACGACGAAAACGTAAAAACATATCAATAGGAGCAATGTTTATGAACCCGTGGCGGCTCGTGCCCTCGAAAGTTGGAGAGTCAAAAAAAAAAAAAAGACAATGGGATGCTGGTACGCAGATGCTGAGACTGGTATTTAATGAATTTATATTCAGAAATGCACTACCTGCGAATTTCGCGGGTTGCTTTTTCTTTGAAACATTTCTATTCTCATAACTAAACATCGGATGTTTAGGCACTAAAAAATCGTCTTTTAGGCGCCTGAAAAGGCACTGAAAAGGTCAAGAATAAGGAAGAAAAAGACACTGTCATAAGTTACATATACAATAAAATGGAAAATTGTATTTTTTGTAAATATTATTTTGTAAACTTAAATTCACAAAATCAGTTCGTATATTTTAATGTAAAAATAGATTTACATATTTACAACTCTTCTACATTTTATTCTTAACAGTTTCCATTAACCAGCAATATTTCCATATTACCAGTAACTTTTCAAGGATCACAATTTCAAATTTGCGACGACTGGGAGACAAAATCAGTTTGAATGCGGAGAAGGATATCTGAACGATGTGACTGGCATATATTTTAGCAGTCCAACACTAGCAACATGGAAACCTTCTGGGAATTTATATTTATTTCCACTTAAACTTTCGGTTCCCTCGGCGTATTGTCAATCGACCATGTTCTCAGATCATGGCTAGTATTTGTGAAATAGGGAAATGGAGAAAAATCAGTTGATGTACTTCCAGGAATTCTCTCATAATTTTAAATTTCAAGACGTGAATTGAAGGTTTCGTAATGAATGGTCACGTTGGACCATCGCCGATTTTCCAATATCTTAGCATTGTATATAAATATAATAAATAAAAGGCAAAAAAGCCCTAAAAAAGGTATTTATGCAAAAAATAGGCATTTATGCTAAAATAAGCAAAAATAAGCATTATAAAATTCCGTTAAATGCCATTATTTGTCATGATTCGTGGACATACATTATCAGCCTTTAAATAAGTTCTCTAGAAAAAAAGAGGCATTTCCCTAAACATCCGATGTCTACTCATAACATTACGAGTCCATACTTACCATTACATACAATTTTGAACAATCTAGTGTTGCTGATGAATGGGACAGACTTTCGTGCGCTAGTTCTTTTGAGTGGGGGCTAGATTTTCGGTTTCGCAGCACTCCCAGGTGCATCCCATAAAACGGCTCCTATAAATCCTACTAGGGCCTCCCTTGGCATCTGCCGCTCTCCTGGGAGAAAAAAAAGTGTCAGTAAAGAGACCATTCAAGCTCCGCATTGGTAACTGAGATACACTTTAGGGCCATCTTACTCGTAATATTTAATTCATGATTTAATTAAAATGTATTAATTGGCATTTCGGGTCGATTAGGGTTGGGAGAGACTTTGCTAGATAGTTCACGATGTCTCCCTTGTTTGGGCCAAGTTAAATTCCCATGCTTGGGGTAAGTGCGACATGAGGCGAACATGTCGTATTCTCTTCACCGTAACTAGCAAGATTCGCCTGCATGAGCTTTTCTTCGTCACAAGCTACAGAAACAAAGACTATTTTAAAGAAAAGCTATTTTAAAGCAACTCTATTTTTGTCTTGCCAACCCTAGCGTTTATTTATTTATATACTTATTTATTTATTGAAACATGTCCGACGTTGACTGGTGCCAATTTGAAACAAGCCCCGTCTTTCTATTTAAAAACAAGCCCCACGTGGAGGGACATTTGGAAACAATTATTACTGATAAATGTAATTTGGGCGCCAGGAAAGGGTTACAATTGAAACTTAATGATTCCTACGTAATTTAAATATCTCTCATTCCAAAATTATGTTGTACTAGCTCAGTTAATTGGGGTTCGAAGTTCATAATTGTTGCTACTTACTCTGCAACCAATTATTCAATCTGCCATCCATACGGGGGGGGGGGGCGAGGAATCTAAAAATCTTATTAAAATGCTGGATTGCACGTAACGAACAATGATAATCAGCTTTCTTTCAACTTAACAAATTAGAATTTATTATAATGAAAATCAAAAATGAATCAATATTTAGCCATGACCAGTTTTCTCTATATTACAATAGTTATAAAACCTTGTTATTCATTCGTGGGTCTCCGTGCGCCCTCCACTTCTTCGTTCGATGGCGCCCCTTAGAACCTTCTCCGTCGACGCAGCAGAATCTTGCTTCTGGATTGCTATCTTCTTCTTGCTCCTCGCCTAATGTCCGTGATCTGGTTCCAAATTCTCCCGGCGATACTATTATAATCCGTGACTTCCCTCACTTGCGTCTCGGGTGGACGCCTAGACGCGTATTTACTTCCTACAAGAACGCTCTATCCGAATATAAAAAAACGATAGTTAATTTTATATAACAGTCAATTACAGTCTTTCCTCGACCTGGAAAAATATATCAGGAGCCGACCCGCTCATCACCGCGTTGCTCAAGCGAATGAATGTTCTTCTAAAAACTCGGAAGCATCCGAATTTTATATATCTTTTTCTTTCGTCTCTCAATTCCGCCTCTGCTCTGTCATTTCAACCTAACGAAAATGATCCTTAACGCCGGTTGTTTATTTGTCACATAGCAACCCCCTCGCAATCGTCTATTGACATCCCTATATTCTATGTCGTATAAAATTACATTTCCATAATAAAAATGGTTCGTCATTTTGGTATATCACATTATTAATTTAAAGTCAAAAACAGTTAAACTGCGTGACAATATGGGAAGAAGTGCTTTACTTGCATGGTTAGTCAAGCATTAAAAAGTCAATCCGCGTTTCTCATAATATTAGCGATAAATAACTTAAAAAACTTTGACGCAAAATACAAAAATTAAAATGAATAAGAAATATTGAAAATGCGGTGATATCATTCTTTATTCACGGTAGTTGCTTTTTTTTCAGTACAAAGATAAAATACTTTAATAGAATTTGTGTATTTAATATTATTAATCCAGCCTGAGATATCCTGAGTATTCTTTCGCTTTTGATGTTTCTTAATTTCTTTAAGAAACTCGGCTCGTACGCTCCTTCGCTTGATGTTTGCTCTTCCTCTCTTTTGGCACATCTGCCAAGACTCGTATCTCGTGCATTCAACTGACCCCACGCACTCAAACTTAAGTAGTCAGTTAACGCTTGCTTATAAATTGCGATAGGAGAGTATAGTCATTTCTGCTCAAAGAAATAAAACAAGTTATGTCTTTTAACATCGACTTAAATAAACGAATTTCATTGATGTCAATTGATTAGAAGTTTCAAATATCGTAGCAAGTTACAGTGTAAATTTAAATAAACCATTGGAGATGCATGAAGGTTAGTAATATCTAATTTCCTTTATAACGTTTCATTCACGTAGGCATCACGTTACAAATGTTCGCAAGAAATCGTATTCTAACTTAATGGGACTATGCGAGTTGAATTTCAAAAAAGAAATTTGAGCAATGTAGTTAGAAACTTCGGTATTCCGGGAAGTTCTGACGCAAGGCACAAGTGTTTTGACGCAGGAAAATAATGATGCCAGTGTCAATTTCATCTTGTTTATTCGGCATTCCATTAAGGTTAATTGTCGAAGCGTGCAAATGTTCGAAACATCAATTTTACTAGTCCGTTTGAAGAATGTGATCGTAGATTTCAGAAGTAATAATTAGGAAGAGGATTTTTATGCCCTAAAATCTTGAAATATTGAGATATGTCAAAATACCAATTGGGTACTTCGGAATAAAATATAAAAATATGTCGACGGAATATAACAGCCAGAAAGGGAAAATACGAAGAAAAATAAACAGAAACGAAGATTGGAGACGTAAGACGTCATTAAACTACAAGAAAGACGAGTTCGGGTAGATATTTAAAATATTAGAAAAAATTAATAAATTATATTTATTGACAACGACATTGTTAATAGACAAAATAATTCCGATAACTAAGTTGCAGGGGACAAGGTAGCATCCGACTCAGACAGTAACAATGAGAACTTGTGAACAGTAGAAACAAACTGGGTTGATAGATAAAAATAAAAATAATTTTGATCAGAATTTGTCTCGAGCTGGTAGAAGGACGTGTCGCCGTAACTAGAGGAAGTTATTTGGACAAGCTTTTAAGTTAGAATTAACAAAACCACAACTAGATTTGAAATAATAACGAATAATTAACAAAACCACAACTAGATTTGAAATAATAAGAAATAATAACGAATAATCTAGGTTACAGTGACCACGATGCACAAATTCTTACAATTACTAATAACATTAATACTGACACAATAAATCAAACACGCATGTGCAGAGCATTTACTACAGTTAACATAAAGTTATTTACGGACTACTTGCTGAAAGAATCATGGGAGGCAGTTTATAACGCTATTGACACAAATGAAAAATATAATTTATTTTTCTCAAAGCTTTCATTTCTCTTTAACGCATGCTTTCCTATTAAAAAGAGAAAATTAAACATTTCACGAAAAAGTAATACTTGGATCACAAAAGGAATTAGAACATCGTGTAAAAATAAACGTACTCTACTTTATTTCTAAACGTCATGACGTATCTCAAGATTTCCTTATCTACTTTAAAAAATACAAAACATTGTTACGAAAAGTCATAAGGCAGGCTAAAATCATGAAAAACGATCAGGATATTTTGAACTCAAATAATAAAACAAAAGCAATGTGGAATATAATAAAAAATACTACCAAATCAACTAGAAAACCCGTAGAGAATGTTGTTTTAAAATATAACGATATAAATGTGAACGATCCGGCAACAGTGGCTAATCTCTTTAACCAATACTTTTCGAGAATTGCTGCCGATCTCACTAAGGGTTTTCAGCCACAAAATTCAAAAACAGACAGTTCACCCAAAATTTTAGACACAATGTTCGTTTCCGAAACTTCTTCCTATGAAATTCTCAAAATAATCGGTAAACTAAAAAATAAATATTCGTCCGGTTTAGATGAATTCCCGGATTCTTTGTTAAAGACGTGTGCGTATGCCATTATACACCCGTTAACTCACATATTTAATGCATCTTTATGCACTGGAACGTTTCCAGATATTTTCAAAACAGCTAAAATTAAGCCGCTTTTCAAAAAGGCAACAAAAATGAAATTCAAAATTATCGGCCCATTTCTCTTCTATCAGTTTTTTCAAAAATATTAGAGAGACTTTTTTACGTACGAATGGAAACCTTTCTCACTAAACACGACGCGCTTTCAGATTGCCAACATGGATTTAGAAAATCAAAATCAACGGAAACAGCTATATTTTCTTTTCTTAAAGATGTCGCCTCATCATTGGATCAAAACGAGGCACCTATTGGATTATTTTTAGATCTCTCAAAAGCTTTTGACGTCATTGATCATGACATTTTACTTTCCAAATTACCTTCATATGGAATTCGTGGTATTGCTCTAGATTGGTTATGTTCGTACCTTAAACAACGATCTCAGAGAGTGGAAAAACCTTACTGGAATGATGGAATATTACGTACGCACCTTTCCGACTCTTTGCCCATTGCATGTGGAGTTCCTCAAGGATCGATTTTAGGCCCTATTCTGTTCCTACTTTACGTAAACGATATGCCCTCGACGATTCGAAACGGAAGAACGGTTCTCTTTGCGGATGATACGAACATCCTTTGCAATAAGGAAACCGTAAATAGTACAATATCAGATGTTTCAAATTGGTTCCGAAATAACAAATTAATAGTAAACGAAAAGAAAACGGTTTTAATGCAGTTTTCCATATCAAATAAACAATTCTGTGCTCCATTGAAAATGAACAGTGTACCATTGACTGATGTTAAGGCAACAAAATTTTAGGTCTCTCAATTCAGTCAAACCTTAAATGGAACGTCCATTTAAATGAATTGAACACAAAATTAAGTTCATTATGCTACGCGTTCAGAATTCTTGCAAATTCAGTCAGCCTTCATACTGCTCGTTGTGTATACTTCGCGAATGTTCATTCCCGCCTGAGATATGGCATAATATTCTGGGGAAATACATCTTATAGCTCCCAGACTTTAAGATTACAAAAACGAATTGTACGAATAATAACCAAATCCCACCCACGTGATTCATGTAAGCCTCTCTTCATTAATCTAGGAATTCTACCATTACCGTGTCTTTTTATTTACGAATCAGTGGTTTTTGTAAAAAAATGACTTGCTCACGGGCGGGAATATTTTTTCAGAAAATGCCAAAGTCTATTACTATAACACTCGACGTAGAAATCATATTCATCAGGTGACAGTATCAACAGCTCATTACAAAAAATTCACATACAATACATGTACATTATTTTACAACACTTTGCCAGATGACACTAAACGATTAAATTCAATAGAAAAGTTTAAATTACAAGTGAAATCGTTTCTGCTGCATAACTGTTTTTATACAATTAGAGACTATACTGAGCATCACAAGAAAAGTAACATTATTTTTAACAATGATACATAATGCATTATTTACCATTTGGACTGTATAAATGAGTATAAACAACCTGTAACAACTATTGTACTACAGCTTCCGGGTCAATGACCCCCATCTCGGTCAGGTTTTTCGTCCAGTTTCCCTGATCCATTGAGCAAATGCTGAGATGGCCCCTTGTTTTGCTTCTGGACATAAATGTAACTTCATTTTCTGTGCACGTCTTCTGGAATTCAGTGGGAAGTACAATTATTCAAATTATCGTTTCCATGTTGTCGCGGCAGGAAGTAATAAGAGCCAAAATTTATTGCTTATTTATCTTTGAAAATAGATTTTATTACATGGGAGTTTTTTTTGGTTTTTTTCTCCCTTTCAAAATTCAAAATTTATTGCTTATTTACCCTTGAAAATAGATTTTTTTACATGGGAGTTTTTTTGTTTTTTTTTCTCCCTTTCAAAATTCAAATTGTATTGTTTGTTTATCCTTGAAAATAGATTTTATTACATGGGAGTTTTTTTTTCTTTCTTTTTTTTCTCCCTTTCAAAAATTCAAAATTTAAGTAGTATATGACTTAGTGTAGGGATCACAGAATTTTGAAAATGTGCACACAATTCACTTTTCCCCATAGCACGTCATACGCAGTTTTTAACTGTTTTTTTGACGTAAAATAAATAAATAAATAAATGAATTTGTCGTGAGCTGATATAGGTTATATCCACAAACTGTGGAGAAAGTTAACAGTAGAAGATGTAACGTAATTATAAATGCGAAATCTACATCGTGGATATATACAAAAAGATAGAAGTAGGAGGCGGACGTTGGAAAAATGGATGGCGATGGAATTCCAGTGTGAATTCGAAAAATGCCACATGGATGACGCTTAATGGACAAAATATTCTTCTCATCGCCAAGAGAGCAGTGTTTCTTTAGCAACAGGGAAGTGTAATCTTTAAGCGTACAAAGACTTTCATATATGAAACTGTTCAAGGCCAAGAATGTTATATTAGATCGTAAGATAAATTAGGAGAGAGAATGTAAAAAGAATTAAGTATCATAAAGTTTCTATGGCAATCATTATAACAGTTCATTAAAAAATAGTAAATTTAAATAAGATCTGAGTTTTGTTAAAAATAAACAAAAATTGATTTAATAAATATGAATAACAACCGATACTTCAGGTCGGTGGAATAGCAATTCAGCAAAGAAGTGTTATTTATAAATTCATTAACAACAAATTAGACAATTCCTAATATAAATAGAGGAATTGCACCAGAAAGTGATTTTATAATTTTTCCTTCCGTCTTAATGTTTCCCTCTAGGCACCTAATTTATCAGCAGCACTTCTTATGCTTGTACCTTCTTTAACCAAACGAATTGCTCTCTTTAAATTAGCACATAAACAATTAGCACTAAAAAAATGGATGTAAGCGTACAACAATACAGCGGCCTGAATACACCGATCACGTATATAGAAATTGTAAACTACACTTCGCTTGAACATTTTTAGATTAGTTAAAAATACTCAATAATGATAAACAACAGAAACGTTAGCATAGTTATTACATCATCATTCAGGAATCGTTGTTTGTTGGAAACGTAATATAATATAGCGTATTTAAAAAGAGGTCATCATCAGTCACCACAGTAGACCATTCTCACCGTTTCAACACAACACAACTTCGTTCGTTTAACCATTTGGAGAAAAAAATCGAAATGTTGAAGTTTATTGTATAGAACCCCTCAAAATCCAAACATATTTCAAATAGCCAGGATCTCGAGTTCGGACAGATTAATCGGGGAATACGAATTTTGGAGAAAATGTTCTGAACGTTTAAGGCACTAGTCACTTGACCACAGACGAGCAGACTGTCTCACGTTTTGCCGTAAACCAATTTTTCGGAATCAAGATTTTGATTCTGACTACACGTGTTAGAGGAAGGTTACATATAGGAACAAGATTTATCCACGTTATCAGGGCCTCACAATTCGTTGTTTGTTTATTGTAGTTGATGTTTTTGTTTTTTTGAACAAAAATTGACACTGACCGCTGCAGCATTACAACACTCTCTTTATTGAATGATTGATTAGTGATTTCGGGCACGTCAACAGCTGACTTGAGTGCCGTAAGTGTAGTGCGTGTTTTATCGCGGGAATTGGCGATGATCTCTCACTGAATGACAAGATCCGGCGCCGACCTACCCGTCAGCTTGCGAGAATTTCCCCAAACACCTATCTCCCACCAGCGGGGCACCGCCCAGCCAGGACAAGCACTAAGATTCCGACTTGTGGGGTAGTGTTAAGTGTTAGTATGTGTGTAAGTAAGGAGTGAGGTTCAGATAAGGAAGAGGAACGAATGATCACTTGCGACTCGCGGCCCGTTTGTTAGGGTTCTGCTCTCGCATTCGCCTGGTGTTAATCGGAGAAACTACAGAAAACTACCAATCAGAGCAATCGCCCGCTAGAATTCTCTTCCACACAGGGCTGAATTCGACCTAGCTATGTAGCTAATGTGGAAAATCCTGAACCATCGGGACTCTTACTTTTCACAAAACCACTTTTCACAACTATTTGTATAACATTAATGGAAAAACGTTTTGCATCTTTAAGTTTGTAATGAAGATCCATCGGCCTTTAGTTATCTTAAAAATGTAATATGTTTTGTCATTAAGATTAAATTCAAACTTGTGAAAAGTTTTTTTTCAATTGTAGAACGTGAAAATAGTTTTGGTGTATATGAGTAAACATGAATTGTGATAAGCCAAGAACCCTGGGTTTAGTTGATTGATAAAATCGGCATCCAGCATTAGGAATAATAGCATTGTTTGCAAACTCGAAAGTCAAAGAATACGTCTTGTATAGGACAACCGATCAACAAGATGTAATATTCAATGCTTGGTGTCATAACGGTGTGCTGATGGACACGGCCCCGAACACATTATATGATGAAAGTTTGGAGAGGGCATTGATAGCCGTGATCTTTTAGAAGGATGCAAGGATTCATTCTAAAAATAAAAATAAAAAATTAAAAAAGCGAACGTAAGTGGTTCGTGAGGTACGAGCGTATTTTCAGCATAGGTTAGGTATTATGTAAATGATAGTGGGGCGGGAATTTATGATTAGTTTGAGAGTTTGGTAGTGTTTAAATTGTAATATTAAATTTTAATTGGAAATTTCACTAATGTTGCGCTTGGAATTTTGAATTAAAATAGACTCAGGGTTTCGAGGGAGTGGATATTAGGGTAGTTCCGTAGATGGACAAATTTTTCAATAAGTAGCTTAGTATAGTCAGTGGGGAGTATTTTATACGAAACACAGGTAGGGAAAGTCGCGACCGCGTACTCATTTTGTGGGAAATATTAAGTGCTATTAATAGCAAGTCGTTGAGGACATTCTGAAACATTTTCAATTTAGGCAAGGACGTGAGAATTGGTATAACAAGGATTCCACGGACAACATTTTTGCTAGTCAGCCGAAAAGACACCTATCAAGATATTATAGAAACCTTACGAACTTACATTCAAATCCGTACGGCGTTTTAATGTTCTATACTGAAAAGTAATTTTCATTAGATAGAAAGAAATTGTTAAACAGAAAAAGAATAAATGTTAAATTTTTATTGTTGAAAAAGGCAGATAATTTATGTTAGTTGCCATCAATCTAATAATTTGTTTCAGTCAATTGACTTTCCAAGAATCGTGATTCTGTACACGTCCACATGCAACAGGTAAGGCGTAATATGTTGTATGTCGAAACCATGATTAAAATGGAAGTACATTTAATAAATTAGTTTTAACACGTTCCCTGTCCTTATGAGAACATTAAAATATTTTCCCACGTCCAAACCTTCCCGACTGTAAGAAAAATTTACTGCAATATTCTCAAAAATATTTTTTTTTCCGCACGCCTTAGTGCACTTCTAAATTGTATGACCGTTCTAGCAAGTCCACACCCAAAGTCTGTGCAATTACGGAGAGTCCAATGAAAATGTTTGCCTTAGAAATTGTAAACATCTGTGACCCACATGTGGTTCACGGGCGTAGCATCCAGAGTTATGTCTTGTGAAACACAAATGGATCACAGGACAGTGAATGTTTTAACATTGAGAGAATTTGTGAGCGTAGCAGGGCAACGGTAGATATAACAATAATAACAATAGCAGTGGAAGTATTGCCCGTTATAGTATTAGATGTTTGTTGAAATAATATCTGCAATAGTAAAAATACCAGACGAGAAAAGTAAAAAAATTCACAGTATACTGAATGATTTAATTTATTAATTTAGGAAAATTATCTTGTACTTGAATATAACAAAAACTTTAAGCTGTAAGCTTCGGATGTCTTTCTCTTGGTAACGCACGGGATTTTTCCCGTGGTATGTAGGATTATGGGAAGAACTCAAGCCACGCTGCTGTGAAAAAATAAAAGTGAAGAAAGAAAAATTTCGACGTTAGCCACGGTTATTAGCCGAACTGGTTAGCTACGCTCCGTGAAGTCATGGAAGTTAAGCAATTCGAGATACCACGGATGTTTGGATTGGTGACCGACTCGGAACTGATTTCTAACGTCGATTTCTAATGACGGCGAGCCCTTGACCGAAGGGACAGGCAATGACTGGCTGCAACATGACGAGACAAAAGGCAAAACTTAACGGAGGATTACTCCACACAACTTAGCAGAGGATTACTGGTTAGCTACGCTCTGTGGAGTCATGGAAGTTAAGCAATTCGAGATACCACGGATGCTTAGATTGGTGTCGGACTCGGAACTGATTTCTGACGTCGATTTCTAATGACGGCGAGCCCTTGACCGAAGGGACAGGCAATGACTGGCTGCTACGTTACAAGACAAAAGGCAAAACTTAACGGAGGATTACTCTATACAACTTAACAGCCATCAAAAGATGGCTAAGAGACATAGTTGCGAAAAAAAAACAAAAACAAACTTGGTGATGAAATGAAGGTTGGTGCGAAGGCTGTTCCCCCCGCTCGGGCGGCGACTGTACCCGCGGCGCGGGGGCAGCGAGGCGGCGGCGGCGGCGGCGGCGGCGGCAGCCGCGGTCAAGTTCATGCGGCGCGGCGCGGGTCAGTCGCTGTGTGGGTCATGGCGCGCGTGCACTCGGCGCTGGGCGCGCTGCTCGCCCTGGTAGCGCTGGCCGCCCCCGCGCCCGCCCAGGAGGCGCGCCCGTGCCGCTGCGTGCGCTTCACCACCGACTGCTCGTCGCGGCAGCTCCTCCGCGTGCGGGAGGGCGCCGTCTGCCCGCACGCCACCAAGCTCGACCTGAGCAACAACGATTTCCGCGAGATCCCGACGGGCCTCGGCGCCAACCTCACCGAAATCGACCTGTCGCGCAATCGCATCAACGCGTCCACGCACGCGCTGCGCGGCTTGTCCAGGCTCAAGGTGCTCAACTTGAAAGTGAACGCGCTCACCTCGTTGGATTTCTTGCCCGACACGTGCGTGTTGAGGAGTTTGGACGTGTCGGTGAACGACATCGCGGGAGTCGGAAGTGCCCTGTGGAGGTGCTCGCAGCTGGAGACGCTCGACCTCTCGTTTAATAAGATCACTTCGCTGAATGAAAGCGGCTTTTCTATCCTGACGCGACTCCGAAGGCTCGACCTGTCGGGGAACATGTTGGGCACCCTGCCGAACGGCGCGTTCCTCGGCCTTTCCCAGGTGAGTTCGCCGCTCTCCCTTGTGGGCGACAGCTTTGCGGTTGTGATGCGACATCGATGTTTCCAAACATCAATATTCAAAATTATAACATCAATCTTCATAATAATACATCGACCAAAAAACATCGATGGTTTGGAGCTCTTAGAGAAACTTCCAACATTAAATTCGTGCGCAACAAAATTTAACTACACAGTGGCCGTGTGCATTAATTTATATTTGCAATTCAACTGAAAACATTAAAAAACGACTCTTCATGTCCGAAATACGAGGACAGACCAAGGAAGTTCCAGGCCATCAGGACCACCTCGGGCGAGGAAGAGTCTTCTCCAAGAAGGTAGAACAAATCGCGTTCGTTTGGATCGATCACAAACTGACAGTGGTTGTTATTTCATTTTTTAAAAATTGTGAATATGGAAATTTTCATTCACGAACAAAACATTCAAAACGCAAACATCGATGTTCAAAAACATCGGTGCCAATACATCGATGTTAAAAAATTGATGTTTTTATAGAAATATCTATGTTTTGGAAACACGATCTTTATGTCGCATCCCTACATTGCAGAGGAGAAGCGTTGCCGACCCAGAGCGCCCCTGTCACGTGCTCCCTGCATGCATGGCAGCCCGCCATTCACGGCGGAGGCAAACAACAATTTGAGCGCAATCAACTACTAAAGGGGGTCATGGGAACAGTGCTAATCCACATGTCTATCATTTTTGTCAGCCAGAGAAAATTCAAAGTTTTCCCCCTCGCTGTCCAGTATAATGAGGCGTGTCTTATTTTTTATAAGTACTTCTAGCGGGTTTCTACACACATAGTGTAGATCTATGAACACGTTAGATTGGTATTTCGATCATAACGTTTGATTTCAGGAGACATTCTAAGACCTTTGGTTTGGATTTAAGAAATGAGGGTCAGCACTACCTTCTCCCGACCACTTCAATTATATTTCGTCAGACAGTAGAAACTTCAACTGTAACTTCATTATCTGTGCACGTATTCTAGAATTCAGTGGCAAATATAATTATTCAAGTTATCGTTCTCCATGTTGTCGCGGCAGGAAGTATTATTCCTTGACGAAGGACATGATGAGGGATAAGAGTCCAAATTTATTGCTGATTTACTATTGAAAACAGATTTTATTACATCGGAGCGGATACTTTTGTAAACAATCCTTGCAAAAACGCTCGTTTTTTTCTGTATTCAAAATTCAAGTAGTATATGGCTTAGGGAAGGGATCACAGAATTTTGAAAACGTGCACAAAATTCACTTTTCCCCAAAGCACGTCACACAGTTTTTAACTTATTTTATTAGGGTAAAAATCTATTATCCCAGACTCAGGTTGCTTAATTTCTGAAGTTCAGAATACGCTAAATAATATCTAAAGAGTGTCGTGACGTACGTATAAGAAATAAACAAAAGCGCGATCGTAATTCCGCTACCTATGATTAAATTAAATG
The DNA here is from genome assembly GCA_011170035.1 of Teleogryllus occipitalis. NCBI lineage: Eukaryota > Metazoa > Arthropoda > Insecta > Orthoptera > Gryllidae > Teleogryllus > Teleogryllus occipitalis. The sequence goes on from BLKR01001334.1 coordinate 17,348, forward strand.
AAACCGGTCTTAAGAAGTCCTTTATGGTTCTGCCGAAAATTGGGCGTTTATGCAAGTGATCGAAGGTTATTAGAAGACGGGAAATTCAGTTCTAATTTTGGAATTTGTATAAAATGATTTCTGCTTTGCATGTTAACCTTTTTTAATAACACTTACTACTATTTTACATGATTTTAAATATATTTTGTCATTTTTCTGACAATGAGAAACGCTTCGTTTCTTGACATTTCCATTTTTCTATAACGCCCAGAAGATTAAAGTTTTATAGTGGTTTGATACTTTGACACTAGTTCTAGGTGCTACCGACGAAAAAACAAAGAATCAAACGAATAAAAACCCAAAATTTGTGAATTAACGGAATTTACGCACAAATTACGAGAGCACTGTAATAACACCTGCGGTAGCACCCGACTTTAGGCTGTAAGATGGTGCCACTGCCGGTCCGTTGTTCGACAGAATTGCAGAGCATTTGCTATTCTCAAATGACATTAATGACATCCCGAGTCTACAAAAGCGCTTAGTTTTGGAAATGGGGTGATATGCAGATCGCAATGGAAAAATTACGCATTTGACCGGGAGGTCCCGGGGTTCTAGTCTCGACGGTGGAAGGATTATCGACATTAGCTACATAGCTAGGTCGAATTCAGCCATTGTCTGGAGGAGAATTCTAGCGGCCGGCTGCGCTGATCGGTAGTTTTTCGTGTTTTCTCCGATCAACACCAGGCGAATGCCGGAGCAGTACGCTACTAAACGGGCCACGGAACGCGCGCGCTTCCTCTTCCTTTTCCATCCTCTCCCCTTGCACACAAAGACTTACACTATGCAATTCACTACCATACATGTCAGGAGACTAGTCGGGAGCTTGTACTGGCCGGGACAGCACCACGCTGCGAGAGATACCTGGTTGAGGAAAACCTTACGAGCCGATGTGTAGGTCGGTGCAGGATCTCACCATCCAGTAGGGGATGATACCTTCCTACGATAAAAACATGTAGAACACATACGGGACTAACGATCATAGCAGTTAACGCGTTCGGAAACAATAATAATCAATGAATGGAAACATTGCAACAACAATAAGCTTTCTACAGGAATCAACGTTTCAGAGGTCAAAACGATGCATTACGTATTCGTTGTTAATATTACGAAGAACTTGCTTGTGTGTGTGTGTGTGTGTGTGTGTGTGTGTGTGTGTGTGTGTGTGTGTGTGTGTTTTGGCTTGAGGTGAATGGTGGGCGTGTGTTCGCAGCTGAGCTGGCTGTCACTGCGCGCGTGCGGTCTGTCCGTGCTGCCCGACGGCGCCTTCCGCGGGCTGCCCGCGCTGCGCCAGCTGCACCTGCAGCAGAACCCGCACCTGGCGACGCCGCTGGCGCCGGCCGTGCTGGCGCCGCTGCCGCAGCTGCAGGTGCTGGGGCTGGACCGGCCCGACGGCGACGCCTCTGCGCGTCCTCAGCGGTAGGCCACCCAACCCCGCCCTCGCCCTCGCTCTCTCGCCCCCGCCTTCACTCTCGCCCTCGCCCTGGCCTCGCTCACGCTTTCGCTCTTTCTCGCCCCCGCCCTCGCCTTCGCTCTCGTCGTCCTCATCCTTGCCCTCGCCCTCGCCTTCGCCTTCCCTCTTGCCCTCGTCGTCCTCACCCACGCCCTCGCCTTCGCTCTCGTCGTCCTCGTCCTCACCCACGCCCTCGCCTTCGCCCCCGCCTTCGCTCTCGCCCTCGTCGTCCTCGCTTTCGCCCTCGCCTTCGCTCTCTCGTCCCCGCCCTCGCCCTCGTCGTCCTCGCCCACGCCCTCGCCCCCGCCTTCGCTCTCGCCCCCGCCCTCGTCCTCGCCCACGCCTTCGCCCCCGCCTTCGCTCTCGCCCCCGCCCTCGCCTTCGCTCTTGCCCTCGTCGTCCTCGCCCACGCCCTCACCTTCGCCCTCGCCCCCGCCTTCGCTCTCGCCCCCGCCCTCGCTCTCTCTCGCTTCCACCCTCGCCCTCGCTCTCGCCTTCGCCCGAGTAGACAGTGCACAGAAAGGAAACTTCACGCCCAGGTCGCGCTGGCCGCCAATTTCCTTCTCCATGTTGTTGCGGCAGAAGTATATTCCTTCACGAAGGACGTGAGGAGGGATAAGAACCCAAATCTATAGCTGATTTGCCTTTGAAAACACATTTTATTACATCGGAGCGAATATTCTGTTAATAATTCTTTCCAAAAATGCTCATTTCTTTCTGTATTTAGAAGTCAACTTGTATATGGATTAGGGTAGAGATCCTAGAATTAAGAAAACGTGCATACAATACTTCTCCCCGTAGTACATCACAAACAGTTTTTAACTGTTTTTGACATAAAATAAAAAAAGCCGGGACTCAGAAATCCCTATATTTACACATGAGAATAGACAGAATTTTCTTGCAGAAAAAATGTACGTGTAATAAGCAAATGCTATCCGTATGTTTGCATGATTCCTGTATGCTTCTCTTCTTTGAGCATGGAATCTTACCATTGCCTTGCCTATTTATTTACGAATCTGTAGCTTTGTCAAAACTGTCTTACTTAAGACTGGGAACATATTTTCATGCAATTCATGTATTTATAATTAGAACACACATCGAAGGAATTGTATTTATCGGATGACAGTATCACCAGATTCCTACAAAAAATTCACGCACAATACACGTACATTAATTTACAATACAATGACTCCCGTCTCGGATAGGTTTTTCGTCATTTCCCAATCCATTGAGCAAATTGTGAGACAGCCTCTGTTTTGCTTCTGGACGTAAATGTAGCGACACTTAGAACACGTTTTGTTGAGCTCTCCTGTCGCTAGTTGTGGTACGAGTTGAGCCGAGAGTGTTAATTTTGAGCAATGCTATAAAATCAAATCTGTACTTCGCTTACCGATACAAGCAATTTTTATATAACTCTACAGCGAAATTTTCTAGCTTTCAAATGTTGGTAACCACGCTTAGCTGGTGCTTTCATTCATTATTCAACTATGTGTAGTAAAAGGGTGGGGAAAAGATTCTGGAGCTCAAGAAAACGTGCGCAGATTGTACGACTCCCCCATACATCAACTACCACGCCCACTAGAAATTAAAAAAAAGAAATTCTATCCCATGTAACTTTTTTTACTTTTGGAGATTAAAAATGAAAACGTTTTCTTGAATAAAAAATAGTATTTTCAAAATGGGATCCTGCTGTAATGTACGCCAGTTTTGGATGAAAACTAACATTTTTTTTTAAAAATTTGTTGCGTCTTACAAATTCACGCAACGCGTCTCCAAGCCCCTTAAGGGGCGTTGAGCGCTTTGCGCTGGGGAGTAATCCTCCATGAACATGCGCGGGAGTAATCCTCCATTACCTTTAAGGTCATGTCACGTCACGTCACGTCGCAGTCAGTTGTCAAGAGGACCGCCAGGTAGCATCTCCGCGTACGCGCCTCTTACTACGCGCTCCTGCGTCACTACCCAGCGGCCAGAATTGGGAAGGAATAAGGATAGGGGTAGGGTTTAGGACACTTCACAGGGGTCCTAAACCCTAGCCCTTGTGAAGCAGCCAAACTCGTTTTGTTGGAACAAATTTCACATGAGATTCGACGGGAATCGAACCCAGACCTCAGTGTCGAAAGACAAGCGACTTCGCTATGTGCCACGAGCGCGACTTCAATGACGTAAATAGGTACCTTCAGATAGGAAATAATAAATACCCATTCACCACCTTTCTTCTCGCTCTTTATAAACTATAAAATATTTATAACATTTCTACCCACAATTAATCAAACTTAACAATGAGCTGCAACCGATGACTAAAAACAACATTTGCAAACTAAAATCTGAAAAAACACAAACTTTACAATCAGAATACAGCAACAGCGGCGCCAGCCAACGCTCCCTGGGGAACAGGTGTGCGGGTGGCGTTGGGCCAGCAGTTCTCTTGTTTTCAAAATGGCGGACACAGCCATGGTGGAATTAACCATCATGGACTCGGCCTGAAACTGGCCCAACGACGTTTCCATTCTGTACACTTTCTATTCTGTGGCCGGAGGATCCAGGTTGCTTCGGTACCGGTGTTACCCACATCGTGAGCTGGCGGTAAGCAATGGGAAGACGGGATGGGGGCTCCGAGCAGCCCGGGCCTTAGTCCCAGTTGGGCTCTCGGTTTCGTCGTGGCAGTGGCCCGATACTCTGTGTTTGAGGAGGGAATTTATTCCCGGCGCATGTGAGTGGCGCATTGTCGAGACTCCGGTACTAGCCCGGATAGCTAGTAGCTCTGAGCTGGCAGGGCGGCCCCTACCCAGGCTTTGTATGGGGAGGTTACCGCATAGGTCAACTGGGTTCCGGCTGTATCCGGACGTCAGCCGGTCGGCGTCACGCGTCGGCGGGGGGTGAGGATAAAAGCCAATAAAGACATAGGTGCCCACTCTGCGGACTTGTCCCCCTGATGAAGTGGAAGGTGTGGAATGGTAGGCCACACGGGGTTCTCTGTCTGTCTGTGGCCGGAGGATGGGATTGCTATTTTGTTAGCAATACTATCACTTCAAATGTATACTTCGTTTACAGATATAAAAATAAGTTTCATATTACACGGGAGTGAACATGTGTGCTTTTTAAATATTGCTAAACACGCTTTGTTATCTTTTTATTAATCACTTATCTAGGAATAGTAAAAGAGCGGGGTAGGGAATCAGGAGCTGAGGAAAACTAGTGAAGTATATACTTCTCCCCTGTAGGTCACATACAAGTTTTTCTGTTGTTGTTTTATGAAAGTAAATCGAGTCAAATCATATGTGTAGCACGACGAAATCAAACTGCAGTACCAAGGCAGGAATTTTCCGAAATGCTAAACCCAAAGTAGTTATCTCGTACTCAAGACAATAAATGCCATACAAATATCGATTGATTTATTCCAAAAATGCTTTACTTAAAACCAATTTAAGAAAAACGTTTTTAGAACGCTCGATGTCAGTGATAAATCCAAGAGAACTGAAACCCACATGCCACCCACTGATTTCTAGTGATACGCTTTTCGCCTGTAAGGTTCCTCATTTGGGGTTCTGCTGCGACGTGGGCGCAGAATTTCCTCATTAGGGGGAATTAGGCTTGAGAGGAGTTTAACTTAGGTTTCTACCTTTGCTTGCCGGCAGCGCCCGGGCTCCGAGCAAACGAATTTTGCCCTTAACTTTGAAATCACACAGAATGCAAGAATGTGATCTATAGAAGTACATGTGACATATTACTATATTTATCCTACATGTGCATTCTTTTTCAATGGGTAGAGAGTGACCACTTTGTTCCACGTCACACTACCCAGTTTAGATCAGTCTTTGACCCAATTTCATTACACACAATACGTTAAAATTGCATGGAATTCAGCTAAATTACTTTAACTTACCACACAGTGTTCAAAGATTCTTTGTGCTTGACACTTGTGTCTTGAAAGTGACGTATGTTATAGAGAAAGAGAAGATAACATAATAGAGGGTCAACTATACTTCCCTCTTCCCTATTCGAGTCACGTTTCACAAGTTTAATCCTCGGTTTACGACCTTAGAAGGCCCTTCTTTTACGTGCAGGTTCTAAGACTATACGACGGGATTTTAATCCCTTTCATTTCGCCTCTGTAAATACACGTCAGTCTGACTGAGTTGCTTATCCTGGAACCGACGTGCTTCATCTCCATGTTCCTGATTCGTAAAAACTAACTTCTTCTATCCTAATTTTCGACATGTATAGTATTTATTTATTTATTTAGTCAAAAAAACTGTATGTGACGTATGGGGGAGAAAATCATCTGCGCACGCTTTCATGAGTTTCAGAAACCCTTCCCAACAATTTAACTATTAATAGTTGAAAGATGAAAAAATAGTAATAATAATAATAATAATAATAATAATAATAATAATAATAATAATAAATTAAAAAAAAGCGAGAGATTAACATTTCAAAAACTAGATATTTTCGTGGCCGATTTGTGGAAAATTAATTTTTAACGGTAAACGAACGAACAGAATTGATTTTCGTTCGTTTACCGTTAAAAATAAATTTTCTACAATTCGGCAACGAAAATATCTAGTTTTTGAAATGTTAATCTCTCGCTTGTTTAAATTTATTATTATTATAAAAAAAGTGAGAGATTAACATTTTAGTATATCATGTGTGTTCTTTACCTCATGTATGAGCCATCTACGAACTAGGTTCACATATTAGATGAATCAATTTTTAATTCATTGTATGAAGTTATACGTAATATTTTATAAGCTATTAAACATAAATTGAATGTGCTTATTGTAGGCCGTACTAAGGGTGAAAATTTCGATTAGTAAAGCAGATTGAAATTTACCATTCCAGCAACGTTTTTGCAGTATGACTTGTTTTGGCGTCTGACATCGTGGTAAAAGATTCTTTATAACCACCCTCTTTAATAGCTAACTAAGCTGCGTCCTCACGAAGCGTCTTTTCATTCAAATTTGCGCATTCAAAAATGCAACGCGCGCGTAGCGCATGCGTTCGTCTTTTCTCGAAAGAAATCGAAGAAAATCGCTTTTTGAATTATCTGGCAGCACATAATACATAGAGGAAACAAATGAAAACCACAAAAAAGCAATTAGAAATATTTTTTCTTTAGGTGTTTGGAAATTTGAGGGCACAGTGCTTGTCTCTCCAAGCCGGTAGTACGACGCAGTGTCAGCAGATGTCATGGAGCTGATTCAAAATGGCGGCACCAACACGCAGATTCCCTAATAAGCAACACTCTGTGTTTCTTAGATTTTTACGGAGAGATGTAATACCGGTTGATATTCATCGGAGAATGAAGATGAAGAATGGGGTCGCATGTTTGTCACAGCGACAAGTGTACGGCTGGTGTAATAAATTCAGAGAAGTACGACTTTTTGAGAGGTGTTCTGCATCTGGGCCAGGCTCATTGTCTTGTGACAGAGGAGTCTCTACCATCGTCTGCTGGAAAAGTCATGATGACTTTATTCTGGGATAAGAATGACCGCATTCTGGAACAGTATATGCCCCAAGGTTCCACAGGGACCAGAGCCAACTAGTCCGACCTTCTCAAAAACCATATGAAGTCAGCAATAGGCACAAAGTGAAGGAGTTAGCTGAGTGCAGGTGTTTTTTCAACATTATACTGCCCATCCGCATTCAGCTCGTGCAACTACGAAAGCAATCGACGACCTACGCTTCAAGTACCTTTCACATTCGCCATACTCGTCAGATTACCACATCTTTGGTCCATTAACGAGCAACTTGGACGGCAGAAGCTCAAGTCTAATGAAAACGACCAATCGGCGGTGCATGAGTGTCTACGACGTCAACCAATCAATGTTTTCTTACGCGATATTTCGAAGCACTTCCTTTCCGATGGTGTAATTTCATTGAATGTGGGAGGGACTGTGTAGCAAAATAATGTGCAAGAAAACACTCACTGTAGTAAAATGGTGGAAAAAATTAATTGCTATTTTCATTTGATTCTCCCCCGTATAATACAGATATTACAATTCAAAGTAACAAGTTTTTCCTTCTTCACTAGACTCCTTGAAATGCTTTTCTCGTACTGTTCTTTCGTCTGATTGTGGGTAAAGGCAGTACAGATTCTAAGATTGTCGTCATATCCATTTACCGACAAAGAGGAATGTTGTGGACAGTGTTGCGCATCTGCAACAAGTTGCACGTGCAAAGCCGGCGTTTGATGTCAAGTCCGAGTGGGTAGTCGACCTGGCTGGGGTCCCCCTCCCCCCACCTCCATCTCCCACCGAAACTGTATATGAAGGGAAAAAAACGAAACATTTTTTCAAACGGTTATGTTTATCATTAAATTGTTATACCATCTACTTTATGTTACTTCAGCAAATCAATTTTGCAATGCAAAAACAGAGCTGAGCTTTGCATTTTTTTATAAACTCATTTAACACTTTTTGCAAATCGATTTTGCCGTTATAAATATTTGAAATCGCATTCCGAGTGGGTATTTTACCCACTCGCCGGTCCTGTAACACGTGCGTCTTCCAACATCATGCGTACAATTTTATGCCGAAAAGACGCATCCTGTGAACGCAGCTTTAGTTAGTTAAAGAAAATGGTTATAGCCACCATCACCTACTGAAGGTGTCCGTGGTTGAACCCTCTTTGCAAATCAGTTTTAAAAGTAAAAACTTCAAACGGGATTCAAATTCGGATTTCAACCGAACTATGCATTTTAATATTTTTATCATAATGCGCGTTGTTTTCTTTTGCGTCTTGTTCAATTGTACATGCTTCACCTTTTCCGAATTGCCAATAAAATCCCTTTGATATTGGTGCCTATATTGACTTAAATTTGTTTGCATATTGGCTTAACCCTACTTATAATGAAACGCTTCAAATACTAAAATTTCTTACAATTCTTTATTTCTAGAGAAATACGGGAAGAACTGTGCGCTGGTTTCCAGCAGACCAGAATGAGTGATGTTATACTCTTCTGCACAGCTTCACCGTACCTAATCACATTTCGCCCTTTAATATCTTCCGAATTAAGGATCCATAACGTTGTTTGCTCCGTACGCTGATATGTACAATACTTCAAATTAAGTGATGTATTTCTTTATACTTCGTTTTTTTAACGTGACTCAAGACATAAGGCCATTTTTACACCACCTGCCTGTTATAATGAATCTTTTTAACCGTGGTAAGCACATATCTGAGGCCATGAGCCCCATTGAGGACGTTCGCGAATTAATTAAAATAATTAATTTTATAAAGCGGGAACCAAGTTAAAAAAACGAAGTATTTGTAGTTCTGTAAGACAGAACACTATGTTCGGACGACTTACATACGAATATAAAATGGAAATCAGAAACGAGGCGAATGCAAAACAGGATAATCAAAGCTTTTTTTAATGGATACTGCATAACAGCTAAATTATGGTATCCAGACCAAGTTATGATGTGGGCGAAACTCAAAATCTCCTTTTAAAACCAGCAGTTTCTTGCGCAGTAATTTGTCTATCAAATCAACTGCCGCTGAACTGATTTTATTCCTAATGATGCCCCATCCCCAAGAAAAGTCACTTGTTCTCAGGTTGATGCTCGTCATAGCATTTCAATGTTAACATTCTTTCAATTTTGACATGTTTGCTCTCAAAGGCGCTGTAAATTAATTAAAGTAGACTTTCCAAGTAAGATCACTACAGATCAAGACTATGTAATAATAAAATCGATCTCAGTATTTTGTCTATGTAGTAAAAAGTTATCGTTGTTATTCACCAAGTACACGACAATTGACTTAGACGCGAACACATGGTTTTCTAGTTCATTATTGTGTTTATGAACCTGAAACGAAATATGTGGTATTCTTAATATCCAATATGCAAAACCATTTTGATAAATATTGAACAAAAATAAAATTAGTTCCGTGCATTAAACATATCATAACATCATTTTATAAGGGAGGTATTTAAGGAAAGGCTTTGCCGTAAATAAAAACAAGAACAATTTTACAAAAAATATTATGTAAACTTTTTGTGGTAAATTATGTCTACTTTAATTTTTCAAAGAGCATAATTTTCGGTAGGATTTATAGTTATGGAGATACATGCAAAAAACGAAGAAAAACACCTTTAAATGTCCCCTCCACACACAAAAAACAAGGATTTTTGGTATAATGTACGGTAGGTACCAACAAACATGCTAAGTTTCAAAACTCCAAGATTATTTTCCTTCGATCACCAGATTTTGGTCTAAATTGACTGGGCTATATTTTATTAATTCCATATTCAGGCTATCAGTATCTTCATATTTCTTACTTTGAATGTATTTGATTTATTCATCAAATTCTTGTACGTTGATGTGGTCCATGTTACCAACTGGTTCCATTAATACTCCATCGGCGTCATCACATATCCATACATTTTTAAAATAATTTAACCATTCCTTTCCTGGGATGGGGATTATCCTTTAATATTCCCTTTTTCTTTATTTACTTCTTTTGTAATCGTATACGTTTTATCTTGCTTTGCAAGTAAATGATATTCTAAATCTTATAAATACTATCTCTCCCAACTTTCACATTTGAGTTCTGAAACTTCATTTTTCACTAAAAGAGACATCCTTTTATATTTAATTTTCAAATCAATATTACTGCGTCATTTTAGGTATTTTTAAGAATGCTTCTTTCTTTCTTCGATAAGTTGTTTTATTTCTTCATTCCAAACTCGTAAGTCCTCTTCTCGTAATTTCTTTTCCCTTCTGCTTAATGTTTCATATACACTACATATTCTTACATGTTTTCCGTGTAAATTACTACTTCCCCCCCAAAAAAAATTAAACCTTCCGGTTTCAAATCAAAGGGGCCTGCTTACCGTTTAGCCGCTAGCGTTGTTCACAGACGGACGGACGTTTCGCCGTCAACCAAACCAACAAAACGTGGATTCTGACTAAGTGTTAGAGGAAGTAATTTACTACATGTAGGGACAGAAATTATCTACGTATTCCTTATCAGCGATCTACAATATGGTTCTTTCTTCCGAAAAATAACCATTTTTCAATGCAGCTTTACATAACTGTTTCTATATTGCGTATGTAGTATGCGAGAAAGTAAAAATTAATACTAACAACTTAACTCGAACTTGGGTGATTCTGTAAATTGAAAAAGACATTGATAATTGTAATTTGACACGCCATATTCATGAATATCGATTACGATGCGTCTTAATTCGTTTCACATGAAATAAATTTAAGAAATTTCGAATTCAGCAACGAAAGCCTTTGTCTGCTGTAATTTGAAGCTTTAGTCCCGAACAATTAAAAGTTAGTACGTGAGAAAAGATGTACTTTACGCCCTAAAATGAGTAACTGTTTATGCTGACCCTTATATTTCGTGGGAGACTTGGCAATCCTTTAATCCTAAATTAAATCACCTCTGTTCCAGAGCCATCAGAGAGCAGACCGAGGATGTAGTAGACTGTGCCTAGATATTTTGACGAGTAACGGCCAGCTCCATTGCTGAGGAAGTAATACATCAATGGAATATTTTTATGGTAATATTGAAGTTACTAATTTCTTTTCTTTGTACAACACAAGTGTATTACCAAGTTCTGGCGAAATGGGAGAAAAACTATAAGTTGTATGATGTGGTATTTGTAGTTTAAATACCAGGCATACCTCTATGATTTCTGTTACATGTTCTAGTAGGCCCTACATTTTACTTCTGGCTCCATTTTGATAAAAAAAAGCAATGGAAACTCGAGTAGTATGTATTCCCCGCATCACATGTAGCAATTTTGATTTTATGAGGTGAAAAATGCAAACAACAGTTTTGGTAATGAAATAGAAGAGATTATTACAGTAAGATTCCCGAAATTAAAACCAAAATAATGCAAAGGGGAGGAGAATTGAATACATTCCATTGTTGCAAGTGGCGTAGCACTGCAAAGACTTCATGCACAATACGGAAGGCATAAAAGCTTTAAAAAATATCAACAAACTTAAGAAAATATTTTCACTAGATACAAAAAGGTTTTACTTTTACGGATACTTAAGGCAAATTTTCTGTTGTGCATTCAATTTCACCGCATGAATATTTCATAATAAAAAAATACTATTTTATTTTAAGAGAACAGAACTTCAGTAAAAATGTTTCTCTATATGATGCAATTTCCTGACACTGTTTTATATACCCAATCATTCTACATTACTTTTGGTTTAAAATATATAGCTTGCTATATAAGCTTGGCACAACTATGAACATTTTGTGCCACAAAGGAACAATACCAACCATTTTATTAAATGCATGGTAACTATTATAAGGAAACAATTAACTTTCAGTGCAATCTGAAATTGCTTCAAATCACACCATGCAAATCTTCCAAAACTTGAATCTAGGAAATGTACACATGAATAAATAAATGTTGTCCAATGTGTTTCTGGTCACAGAGTAATGGAAAGTGTTTTGTAAACACTCTTCAAAACCATAAAATATAATTTCATATCTATCCAAAGGCAAAATAAATTCCACATAAATAAATGATTTTATAAAAATATCAATTAACATTTTCAAAAAGAAATTGATATTACTTCATTACTAAAACCACAGGAAAAAATATGTTCATAATGTACTTCAATAATTAAATTATCTCCAATTAAGTACAGCACACAATATAAGTACCACATTATCAGAGAAATACTAGACCTGTAATGAAATTAACTAAAAGGAAGTATAAACATATTTAATTTGAAATGTGCAATTGTGTGTGTGAATGAAGAAGCAAAATTTCTTTCCACATCCATGTGCAAGAATGTGATTAAACCAGATGATTCAATTATTTTCTTTAAAAAGTTTAAGAAAGAGCTAAAAAAACTTGGAACAAGAAACTGTAATATTGTACCAAAAAGAGGTAAATAATAAAACAATTGCAATAAAATATATTTTAAAAACATTAAAACATCATTGGAATTTACTTTTAATCATTTATTCAATACTATGTCTGTGAATAAAATCAAATTAATAAATTTTTTTGTGGCTGATTTTATATGAATTACTTTTAAACAATAATTGTCTCCATTGTGTACTATATTAGAAACTGTATTAACCGCTTACTTATCCATAAAATGCATAAATATTAATCTTAATTGATCTGGCACAAGAAAGATCAAATTCATTTTTTTGCTTACAAATACATTCAGAAATGAATGTATTTGTAAGAAGGAAAATAAAAAGTTTAAGACAATAACAGTAAATAAGTAACTGACCACATAACTTATTTTCACCATGAGGCAAGGACAAGCCAGGAAAAAATGACACTGAAAAAATACCAATGTCAGTTACATTAACACCACTTCTCATACTCAAAACTATTTATTTCACAGAAAATAAATAACAAATGTTAATATAATTATGTTTTCTTACAGACCTTTTATCTCCTTTTGAGAAAGTGTTTTATTATTCTCTTTGCACCAAAATATTTCATAATGAAATCAGGTCTTCTGAGGTAACCAAAATTTTTCTATGATGCTTTCAACTTTATTGTATTTTAGTTATCATAGATTATACATTTTTACCATTTGTTTACAATACTTAAACATTTTTTTCTAAAAATATACCACATAAAATGCAGTAAATTTTCTACACCTTTTCTGGAGGAATATTCTTTCAAAACTGAGATATTCTCACTATCGTTGTCTCAATAGAAACTGACAAGTGACAATTGCTAATTTTTGCTTACAAGTCTGCAGAAATCAGTCTAATTAAAATGATTGATAAATAACAAATTAAGAACAAAGAAAAATATGCAATATTACATAAAAAGTATAAAATAATGAATAAATAATTATTTCAAAACTTACAATTTTAATACTTTTACTTACAGAAGCATTTTATTAAATGCATGGTAACTATTATAAAGAAACAATTAACTTTCAGTGCAATCTGAAATTGCTTCAAATCACACCATGCAAATCTTCCAAAACTTGAATCTAGGAAATGTACACATGAATAAATAAATGTTGTCCAATGTGTTTCTGGTCACAGAGTAATGGAAAGTGTTTTGTAAACACTCTTCAAAACCATAAAATATAATTTCATATCTATCCAAAGGCAAAATAAATTCCACATAAATAAATGATTTTATAAAAATATCAATTAACATTTTCAAAAAGAAATTGATATTACTTCATTACTAAAACCACAGGAAAAAATATGTTCATAATGTACCTTCAATAATTAAAATATCTCCAATTAAGTACAGCACACAATATAAGTACCACATTATCAGAGAAATACTAGACATCTGTAATGAAATTAACTAAAAGGAAGTATAAACATATTTAATTTGAAATGTGCAATTGTGTGTGTGAATGAAGAAGCAAAATTTCTTTCCACATTAATTTCAGAATTTTCAACCATTTGAAGGAAGCATATTAGAAATACTGGAAGAAGTCAAAAGTTTTGAGCATTGCAATAGTTCTGCTAAAAGACAAAATTATGATTCTAAATGTTATTATAATAGGTCAAATAAAATAAAAAGGTTTGGAAGTAATAGCATTACCATACATCAACAAAATAATTATTTTGGAAACTTAACAATATGTAGATCTTTTGAGAATGGTTATTCACATTGTGGATGAAATTTAAATAGATCAGATCAATATAAACTTCGAATTCTGGTTCCACAATGAATTTGGATTGGGAATAGATCATCTTTCAAACTTCATTTGAGAATGTTAATGAAGATTGACAGCATTCACTTACTTTTGTTTAATAATAAAAATTACTAAGTCAACATCCAAAATTTGTTTCCAATAAAAAAAAAGAAGAACTTCTCATATGTTTTCATAGGAATGATTTCAAATTAAAACAGAAAACAGGAACCGAAGTTTAAAGACAATCAAAGTGAATAAAGATAATTTGTACTCTTAGTTACAATAATAATACATGCTATGTAAAATTCTTAAAAAATAAAGGTCTTTTTACTCATTAAGGGTAACTTTCTGAATATAAGGTAATTTGTGACATTGAAGACAATTCTCTCACTAAAGTGTCACTTATTAATTATTTTAAAACATCTTTTCATGTCTGCAGCAGTTAATAATCAGTTTTTACGTATTTTTAAGTACAACCAGTGAGTGAAGAACGATGCAGAAATGAAAAGTGAGGGGAGGAAGGTTAAGAATTGAATGGAGTTATGGTCGGAAGAAACTATTACGCCCTAGAGAAATTAGAGACAGACAAACTTCTGCATGGATGCATGTTATTTGACTCATTTATGCCTGAATGGCCTAATATTTACAGTCATGGTCTAAGTGTTTTTATACACATTTCAGAAGTTTTAACTATTTTACAATCTTTAATTATTTCCAGGTGAGTTCCTAAGCATTCATCCTTCAATTTTACCTATTTCAATATTGAATTTTCTTCTTACTTTGTACTTTGTACTGCGATGATTCATAATGGAATGTAAATTATATAAAAAAAAAAAGTAGAATTATCTTCTTTTTGTAAAATTATATGCCGGAAATACATATTTTACAGTTTTTACTTGAAGATGGAAAAATGGTTTTCTGAAACATCATAGTAATTGATGTAACAGATATTTAACCATGTGAAATAAATAATATTAAAATATTATTGTTTGTCATTTATTAAGGACGATTGAATAATAAACGTTCCAATAAAAATTGAAACAAGACAAACAATTAAATTCTTTCATAAAGTTAACATTCAGCTTCTTTATGCAAACAGAGGAAATCAGGTTTGTGTAAACCCATTTTTAAAATAACAAATATAAAATTACTATTCAAATGCTAGAAAGTAGACACAGAATCTTAAACAAGCTGACAGGACTGGAAGTCATTCAAATCCTGGTACCCAGCTGAATGTGTAGATAACGAATCAAAAGTAATTTACTTTCACTCATTACCTGCTTATAAGTTATTACTGAAAAAGTGAATACAATGTACATTCAAAAAAAGTATTAAAGCTAAATAAATATACTAAAATATAGAAAAAATTTGTGCATTTGTATTTTCTTAAGATAGGACCTACCATCTTTATTCTCATTCATAGAATCATTAAAGACCATAATTTTCCATGCACATTAAATGCAAAATCAAGGCACGAGTTGTGTAGATTATCTTCTTCAAATGAGTCATTCTCTATTTAGAAAGAATCTTAAGTGGGCATTTGATAGAGCATCAGCCAATGTCAACAGTTCAGGACTTTTTGATCAGAACAAATTAAGTAATACTTCTTTGGGTAAGTCAAAGTCACTACCAGATTAATAATACCAGAGGACTTTCTCTCTGAGGAAGACCTTGTACACGTTAAGCTTCTATTTGAGGGAGATCTGAATTCTAGATTAGAAAGAGAGACTATTTTATCCTGCATTGATTATGTGAAAACTAACCCTTTGAATACTCCCAGCCCTGGTGACATATATTACAATCCACTAGCAGACCCGCTTGCCGATATGTCCAAGAATCACTCACCAGGTATCAATATACGTAGAGATAATCAGAAGAGGGGTTCCTCTGCCTGGGGAAAAACCACCACCCAAAAACATTCCACTAAAAAAGCACCCGGTTCCTGCATTCTGTCTCCCCAGTTTGCACGAGAGGACATGAAATTTAGCCAAGAGCTCAACTAGGTCAAAGATCTCTTTGGAGGTAGTGTCATCCAAAAATCCAACACCGGATCATCATCACTGGGTGGATATGTCTACTGGAGAGCACTCAATTCCTTCTGCTGACCTCTGTCACATGCAAGATGTGGCATCTCAACATGGAACTTGTGCAGCAGAGATGACAGACACGGAAATGGCAGGAGTTGAGACTAGTGGAGAACAGGGATCAGCATTTGAAGTGTTGATGCCAAATCCATCCCATCCTTGAAATGTTATGATTCCAAGATGGTTCTCTTCCAGGTGATGACTCAATGCTCAGAGGTCCTTCTGGGGTATCAGACTCACAATCGGATGTAATATCTCATCAAGCAAATATAATCCAATCCCTACAACAAGGGGTGGGAGCAAGTTCGGGGAGTATGCCACAACCATTAGTCCAAGCAGAATCTAGAGATCAGACTTTGGGGATAGTTCAAGTTTGCTTGAATGGAGTTCATCAGCTAGGAGAAATACAAGATGTCCTCAGCTATGTGTGATTTCTGCCACATTCAAAAATCAGTCTGAGACGATTAACGTGCTTGAAAACTCATTCCAAAGTTTGCATGACTCAAATAACATTGCAGCAAACTTTACATGCTATTGGAGTTTGTATTGCTTCTTTAGAAGCTCAAATGACCTTTGACAATCCCATGACATGGAATTGATCTTCCAACAAATGCAAGTTACCATCAAACAGATCACTCCCTCCAACTCAAGGATCCTCAAATCAATATACCGTAACTCAATCCACGTTGTTCCTGCACATCGTTCCAATTCCTGCTATCAAAAAATCGAAATGCAGTGGTCAGTTCAAACAAGATTCTGCTAAATGGTTTTAGGAAATGGTTCCAAGGACAACTATTCACACCATCTTGACAGCTGACAAAGTTTTAGACATTTCACAGAATCATTCCAGAACAGACGCTGCCACACAAGAACTAACAGAGGATAGAAGAGACTCCACCCTAATTATTTCACTTCATCATACCTACTGCTCTCCAATTTAAAACAATAGGGAAAAGGGTCATTTCTTTTTATTTTTACATATTCTCTATCCAACATTTTGATTTTTTGAGTTTATAACGAATTATTATGTAATATGTAAATGTAAATGATGCATTTAAAACGAATTCTACATTTCAGTAATGAATTAGAAAATAGTAAATGTTCACTCCGCAATTAAAAATATTTCTCCACACCTCTGTCATAATCAAACAAATTCTTTAAACATTTCAATATAATGTTTTTAATAATTGTAGGTGCAGTAAGCAGTAACCAGATAACTTGCTGTGGAGTCATTGTACACTTACTGCAACATATTGCTTCGAAATCTCAACCTATAGCCTCTCTGCCTTTGAGGTGATTGAAGTAAACACTTTACAGGTTCATCATATTTTTTTTTCTTTTTCAAGTGTGAACAGAATAAAAGAACAAAGCAAGATTATAAAATTTATAAAATGAAACAGTCTAAACTCAACTAAGTATTGCAATGCCACACATTGTATTGCATCATGTAAGTGCCCATCTCTGCAACTTATATTAGTCGCTAATACTCTCACTTCTATTCCCCTATTACACCATTATTCTCAAAACAGCCTTGAAACTGTTTGCAAATAAAATAACAAAAAATGTAAATGTAGCGAATCCTTACAATAATCCTTAATAAAATGAAGGCTAGTTCATGGGGCTTGGTCAATGGAAACTATTGGCATTAATTTATTGTTTGTCAACATTTCTGTGCCATGCAAATGTACCTTAAAACACACAAGGTTTGCCACATTCAGGATTATGAAGCTTCAGTCCTTTCGTGTTTTTTGGTTACAATCCAAACAAAATAAATTTTCCAATGCATTGGCAAACAAATAGTGCTAATACTTTCCATTGATCCATCCCCATTCACCAGCCTTACCAAAAATGCAAATAATTAACAGAAGCATGCAGGGCAGTCATTTAGCGAGTTTGCATGAACACGTTGTAAAGAATTATTGCAGTTTGCAGAACCGATTCTTAAATCTTTTGTGATACACAGAACCAGTTGAAATTCCTCACAATCATGTTGTTAAAGTTATTGATGATCTGAATAACATATTTCTGATTGGGACAATGTCTGTTGGTTTGATCGCCTTGTTTTGGGGCGTGGCTAATTTTGAGAAGTGCTGGCTATACCTTGGACACCTGCATGAGGAGGATGAACGAGGGCGATGGGGCGCGACCGGCCTCAGCGGCGGTGCGGGCGCGCGCAGGCGCCGTGCCTGCAGGGGGCGGAGTCGGGCTGCAGGCGTGTGGCGGCGAGCGAGGCGCGGTACTGCAGGTAGTCGACGAGCTCCGGGAAGTGCGTGGGGGCGCGCGGGTCGAGGGTGGGCGGCGCGCACAGGCCGGCGGCGGCGGCGCACGCGGCCGGGTCGAACAGCATGAGCGCGACGACGGCGTCGCGGCGCGCCGCCCTGGCGCGCTGCAGCGGCGTGCGGCCGCGCGCGTCCCGCAGCGTCGCGTCGGCGTCGTGGTCCAGCAGCAGCGCCACGACGTCCGCGTGGCCCGCGGCCGCCGCCAGCGCCAGCGCCGTCGCGCCGCCCGCGTCGCGCGCGTTCACCACCGACGCGTCCCAGCGTAGCAGCACACGCACCACCTGCGCCCGTCATGCCCGTCAGGGCGGCTGGTTTATTAGTGAAGTCGTAGGCTTCCGCGGCCAGAATCATGATGATTATCTTAGCTGTCCGGACTGCCAACATAATCATCATGATTCTGGCCGCGGAAGCCTACGACTTCATTTCATACGCCTCTACGGGGAGGAAATTTAATGATGATCGAAACGTCGGCAATTCTACATTGAACGCGGTGTCACCTGGACAGCCAAGATAATCTTCATGATTTATTAGTGTGCCGCGAACGTGCAAAATTTTGCTCGGCCGACAGGTCCTATACTCGGGTTGTTCTAACGTGGCGGCTGAGGGTAGTATCTCTGAGATGGAATTCGGCGCGACTTTTTTAGTCATTCTCAGTCCTGCCACAAGATGTCGGATGATCATGACCGCATCAAGCAGTGTGGCTGATCAAGCAACCCTAGCGGCAGGACTGAGAATGACTCAAAAAGTGCCAAATTACATCTTGGAGATACTACTCTCAGCCGCCACAAACCCAAGTATAGATAGGGATGGGCGATTATTCGCGATTAGAACAATCGATTATTTTATACGATTAATCGAAAAATGGAAATCGATTAATTTGCACTCCCATTAATGTACACATCGATTAATTTTTCCGATTTTTAGCTCTATTTTAATTCAAATATTAATTTTCAAGACGAGCAAAATATGAAAGTACATATCTACTTTCGAACTTCAGTAATGGAATTCCTCATCTCTGCACGTTAATGTGTGTGTAGCTTATGTTTCTATTCGAGATTGTTGATTTAAAGATGTTATTGACATTTATATTATATCAAAATGTTTTTGTAGACGATTTTCTTATTTTGTAGTTTATTAGAATAAAATAAAAGAATTGAGATTTGTTCGATTAGTTGCATTTTATTTGTCCAAACACCGTGTTTATTACATTCTTATGTATTTAATTTAAAAACTTTACAGTTATTTTAGTGGATAAAGATGCTTTTTGTATTTTCATTAAAATAACTAAATTTGATTTAAACACGAAGTTTAATAAATAAAATTTATCAAGAAAGAAAATTGAGAGTAATTTGCAAAATCGTGATAGGTTTTCTTAAAATAAATTAAGTTACTAAACGATTCAATAATTTACAAATTAAAAATTAACGTTTTTATGCATTTTACGCGTTATTTAAAACAAATGAAAAATTTATAGATTATATAAGATTAATCGATGCATATTAATCTAATAAAAATAACCATCGATTACATATTAATCGATTTTCTAAAAGGTCTCACCCTGCAAAAGGCACGCTTATCACTCTTACTGAATAGTCTGTCTGTGATGGCTCGCTGCAAGTTCATTCTGAAACACGAAGAGTGTGTGTATGGCACATACGTAAAATGTGTCAAACCGTTATGTGCATCGTATACTGGAGCCTTTCTTCCAAATGTTGACACATGAAAAGCGTAATTACGGTTATTTTCAACGGGACTCCGCAACCGCACACACGCTGCTTCGGTTTCCTTAAAGAGTTTACATTGCATTTATGTAGACAGCATTATCACACGTGATTTGTGGCTTGCACGCTCTCCTGATCTGACTCCGTGCGATTTCCTTCTAAGGGGATTCCTCAACGATCGCATGTACGCGACAAATTCCCATACAAGCCACCACAAACCGACTATCCAACAAGACTGGAAAGCGTGCTTTTGGCAGGTGGTGACCTTGAGACTGGGCGTTCCCAGGGGAATTCAGCGCAGCGTTGGGCGCAGGGTGAGCCTGCCGGCCGAGCAGAATTTTCCACGATCGCTGCACACAAATAAAATAGTGGCACTGCTTCATGAATTATTTCATGTTTGGCGTCAACTGATAGGGCCATCAATCCCGCATATTTAAACCGCAAGTATAATGCATGTTTTTATTACGACTGGTGGTGATGTTCTGCCCCCCCCCGCCCCGACTGGCGAGATACGACGCCGACCTACGTCGGCTTTCGGAGGTTTTCCCAAACAGGTATCTCCCAACAGCCGGGTACCCCCCCATGCCGGGACAAGCTCTAAGCTCTCAACTGGCCTCCTGGCATATGTGATAGTGAAGTGCGTGTAAGAGTTAGAGCATGTAAGTAAGTGGTGATAGGACAGGGAAGAGGACTTACAGATCGCGCGCTCTCTGTAGCCCGTTTGTTAGGGTACTGCTTTGCATTCGCCTGTTGTTAATAGGAGAAACTACGGTAAATTACACATTAGGGCAGCTGGCCGCTAGAATTCTCCCCCAGACAGCGGCTGAATTCGACCTAGCTATCTCGCAGGATTGAAAATTCGCCACCGACGAGACTCGAACCCTGGGGCCTCCCGGTCAGAGGCACTGCAGTGACACCAATTGATATTAATATTGCTCATTATTTTACTCTAAATTACGGAAAATCTAAGGATATTTTCAAAAAATTGTATACAGTATTAATTAAAGAACTATATGGAAAAATAAATTTTGATTAAAAAAAAAGAAAGAAAGAAATATTGGACCTACGCCATGTTTACAAGTGTATTTAACTACATCCTTAAAGAAACTAAAATAAATTATTTGGAGCCATTTTAAGACAATTTTGAAAATGAACGATGAACTTCATGTAAAGAACCCCAAAATTCGAGGAATTTTTTTCAAAATCTCAGGGCTTCGAGACGGGCCAGAGCGATGGAGACGATGATATCCATTTTAACAAACATCCAATGGATAGTTTACGCGGTAGTGATGCTCACAGATGGACGGTCGGACAGACGTTAGAAAAAATAATACTTTTTCGGTAACATGGCAATCCAAATTGTTATTTCCGTTTAAATCTCGAAATCGGTTTTCCGCAGCATTACATAACTTTCTCTAAAAACGTTTAGTACTCTGTGTATACGTACGACTAAAAATGTTTCGAGGAACTATTCATCCTCCGATTTGACCGCGTCCGAATCGTTCGTTAACCGGTCATCCACTGAACCAACCATCGTTTTAACTGGTACAAACGAAACAACATAGCACTTTTTGAGTTTTGTCTTCATCGTTAAATAGTTTTGTGAACTACATGTGTATTTCACTCTATTCTACGAGAACTTCGAAATCCTTTGATTAAGATATGTTCTTTTAAGAAGCCGCGAAATGACGATCGTTCTCTGGATTCAAGTCGACCATTCAGATTTGAGTCTTAAAATTTTGGGGTGCAAATGTATCACAAAGTCCTTTCATAACTTCAATGGTTATCGTCGTGCATAAGAATCAATATGGCGATCATTCCGGTTCTCATCGATGCAGCCAGCGTCGACAAAAAGTCTTTGAAACCCGATGCATCAATCACGCATTCATCAAGACATTAGTCATAAGCATGAGAGAAGGAGCTGACCTTAGTCGATAGATTGACATAAACATTGCCTTGTACTGATATCAATCCGCTGAATGTAGTATACAATTTCGTGTTATGATTAAGATAACACGTCGCTAGAAGCAAAGCAGTCTTTCTCAAGCCATCTGTAGCAGTGCAGATTTTCTGTGAAGCCAAAATCAGGCACGCTGTACCTGCTCGAGTGAGGAAAGTCTGCCAATATTTTTTTCTTTCTCGTAAGCCTACGTAAATACGCAGTGTTTATAAGTAGAAATATTACGTGATACAAATTGCCCGGATTATTATGGCATTCGTCTTTTACCAGCGCTAAGCTAATTTTTTTGTACAATTCTCAATGGCCGAGTGTGAATGGGCGGAAAATTTCAAAATAGGAAAGCTTTACGGCGAAAACTAACTGAATTAGGCATTACACTTGGAAGTTTTAAATGTTTTGCAGTTCATGTACAGAGAAGCAAATTTTTTCAAGTGTGGCGACAGAAGTACAACGCAAAAAATAAAATTGACAGTAGATTAAGACAGCGTTGCCCTCTCTCTGCTATTGCTACTTTTGTTTATAAGCAATTCAATGAAATGGGCACAGAAAACTTGACAAAATCGCGCCGAAAATTGTTTGAAAATTCCAGGATTACTATATGCGGATGATTTAGTTCTATGTTCGGAAACTATTGAGAGCTTTCAGACGAGTTAAAATATCCTCGAAAGGTATAGACTGTAGAGACATGGGGACTAAGAAGTACATAGATATTCAAAATTCAATTTTTTCCCTTCAAGAATGAATAATATTCTCAGTCATGTTTTAATTCTACTATTTGCTGTACGAAAAATTGAAGAAATGTAAAAAAAATGTCTTTTTTAGGCTCCAATAAGTAGTAGCTGGTAAAAGCTAGCCCAGTCTAAGGAGATACGAAAACTAATTAGCCCAAGAAAGTGTGTGATATTCCGATACCACTACTTTGGATAATGGACAATTATAAATTTCACACAGAGAATATGTAAAATCATTGTAACGTTATTCATGAACGGTTTCTGGAGCGAAACATTATAATTGTATAAACAATCACTTAAAAAGAAAATTTGGACAGGAAATCAAAATAAATGAAACATTCTTAAACGAGACAAAAAGAAAAAAGTTTATTAAAACGCAACACTACAGTGTTATATATTAAAGAAGCATTGTGAAATAAGTCAAGTAACGTTATATAAAAAAGGGGCAAGTTATGAGTTACAGGCAAAGGCATGTTTAGATACTCTTAAAAAAAAGGTGGCAGGGGAAATTATGAAAAAAGAGGAAGAACGAGATAGAACAGGAAGGTGCGGAGTATTATAGCCCAAAAAAGAGAGGAATAAGGTAGAAGGATCCTGAACGTGAAGAAGTGGAAGAGAGAAGAATAATCGCGACGCGGCGGCGCAGCGCAAGGGCGTGTACGAAGATTGGTAGCGCGCGAAGAAAGAAAAAAGAAAGACAAGTAATGTAAATAGATTTTTAGATGGCTGCCAAAAATAATTTAAGGTAATTTGAAGACCATTGTTGAATAAACGTTATGTTCGTTTTTTTGTTGTCAAAGAAAAAGGCTGATTACTGAATTACAGATTACAGGCAACGCCAACCCAATTGATGGGGAAAATTTCCACAAAATCTTCCGCTTTGTATGAACGTACTGTCACCGTGCTGGTAAGATTGAATTAGTGTCAGATTCATATGTATTATATTTATGACAGTGGCATGCCCAACTTGGGCAGAGTAATTATAAGAACAATATTGTTCAGATATATTAAATATATCTCAATAGTATTGGTAATACATGATTACCGTGCGTATATTATACAATCGTAAAAATTATCTGTTCGGGAAGGGAGATTGCAGATAGTCGAATTCTCATAAAAATTCGTGGTAAACCGATGTCCGTCTAAATTTATGATCGAATAAATTCGTTTAGTGATCACCGCGACGTGAATTGATCATATGATTAAAGATTGATCACCTGTTACACTATGTGACCGCACCTGGAATCTCCGCTCCGCCGCCATGCTCGTTTGTGTTTCTCGTGTCCGGCATCGGTGTGGAAAAAATATTTGCCATATGGTAGTTTGCAACATGTTGCATTTATTTAACAGTTAAACAGCTTTTAATATATCCCTCGATTTACTTTGTTCATGCCTCTGAAGAAGCCCGTATACATATAAGCTGAATAAACATGTACGCCATTTTTAGCTATTACTTTGGCTGTCTGGGAAACACTAGCATCTGTGGCCACAACCCTACGGGTATCACAGTTTCGAACTAAACCTACCTGGTTCTGATTAGTTTGATCAGAGTTATGTTTGTGTGATCAACGTGAGTAAACCTGTACCGGAAATACGGAGTAGTGTTGCTAAAATTGTGAAAGGGTTCCTTGAAAGTGCGCAAATAGGCTCGGGAAGCATGAAACCGTTCGCATGTGAGCGAAGTATGATTAACACAGTGGCGTAACGTGAGTGTCAGTCGTCCAGGGCGGAGGAAAATTTCGCCGACCCCTTATATATTTCAATTTAATTCTTACCTGAAGGGACTTATCCTTATTGTAATCTAATTTCCAGGTTTTATCATACAATATTAAACACTATTCTTTATATGATAGAAGTCATTCTCGCTGAGTAGTAGTCACAGACAATCTAAGTATAAAATGAAATACGAAGAATCTATACACGTCAGTACAGACGGTGTTGCCAGTCGCTACAATGAGCATTGATGTCATTCTTATATATTTATTCAAAGAAGTCACAGAACTAATGAAAGATTCCGTGCTCATTTCAATCTGTCCGAATTGTACGTGCGACAAAAATATGAAATGAAATGCTTCAAATTTTTATAAGATATTATTTATTGTGAAATTGTGCCGCCTCCACTCTGTTACGCCACTGGATTATTCGTATAAAGAAAACGCTTATATACTCCGGTTTTTACAGAGTTGCGTTTGAAGTAAATCAGCTGTTTCGGTATCATCCAATCGGAAACCTCAACGTCACAATTATGACGTCACTGTAGGGACGTGTAAGGTCCCGATTGGAACACCGTAACAGCTGATCAAATGTCAAACGCAGCAATGTAAAAATAGCAGTTTCATTACCGGCAGCATATAAGCGACTCTGACAGTTCTCTCACGACTTGCTGTGGTATATCATGTGACCTGCTATGAAGCAACCAGCTTGAGAGGGTTTGTTTACTTTCTCACAGCCAGCGTTCAGGGTTGCCGCTCATTACTCACAAGAAGTCGGTAAGGCGATAAATTTCGGCTGAGGGGAAGGTTATGAAATGATATCAAGACGTGTTGTCGCCTGTCAGTAAGTGTAAATGTTTTGAGATTTAATTTATCTCTCATGTAGGTGATGCCACGAGCGTAGTATTGTGTGACAACAGGGCATCGAACAGTCAGAGTCGTTTATTAGTGCCGGTTCTGTAGTCGTAGATTCGTCCATCTGGTTTTAGCGCTCTCAGCTCAGCGCCCCCCCCCCCTGCGGTTCCGTTGCTCGCCTTCTGTTGAAGCTAGGGTCACTTTTGCCAGTATGATCGCACCGCACGGTCCTGAACAGGGCCGCACTCGAAATAGGGTTACAGAGGATAAGGGAAATCCGTATTGCGAAGAAACAAACAGAGTCAACCCAATTCCTTTGTGACGATTTGTGACAACAGTTGCTCGTATTAGTCTGGATGGGTAGAAACGAACGGACAATTACACTTACTCGGAGCGTGAGGGGGGTCTTTTCACGTGAATCACGGGCTTAGGTGCCTCAGAATATCAATTAATGTCACTGCAGTGTCTCTGACCGGGAGGCGAAAGGGTTCGAGTCACGACGGCGGCAGAATTTTTAACACTAGCTACATTGCTAGGTCCAGTTCAGCCGCTGTCTGGAGAACTCTAGCGGCCGACTGTTCTGATCGGTCGTTTTCTGTGTTTTTTTCCGAACAACATCCAGTGAAAACCGGAGCAGTACCCTAACAAACGGACACGAACCGTACGCGACTTATTTTTCTTCTTTCTTGCCTTCTCTTCACCTCTTACTTACACACTTACATGCACTACTCTACCATTCATGCGGGGTGACCTGTTGGGATCTTATTGTTAGAGCTTGCCCCAGCCGAGGTGGTGCTGGTGAGTGATACCTTGTGGGGGAAACCTCGCAAGCCGGCGTGAATGTCGGCGCCGGAATCGTCATCCAGTGGGGGTGGATCACTGCCACCTCCCAGTATTTAAAAAACGCACTACACTTACGGGACTGACGATCTTAGGAGTTGACGCACTCGGAATCACTAGCGTAAAGACGGCTCCACACATTCGGCGAATGTTCGCTCCCTTTGATGTGTCCAAAAGACCGACACGCGGTGGGTAGGGCGAACCCCGAATTTTCGTCACTCGGCAAATAGCAAGCAACTCATCCACCCTACTCGGCATTCGGCGAGCGGTTGCTCGGAGTTCGCCGAATAACGAATGTGTGGAGTCGCCTTAAGACGAATCAACGGACCGGGAGCAAGTGCATCAGCTGATGTCACTGCAGTGCCTCTGACCGGGAGGTCCTTCGAGTCCTGACGGCGGCAGGATTTCGACATTAGCTTTTCAGCTAGGTTGAATTCCGTCGCTGTCTGGAGGAGAATTCTAGCGGCCGGCTGCTCGGATCGGTAGTTTTCCGTGGTTTCTCCGATCAACACCAGGCGAATGCCGGAGCAGTACCCTACCAAACGGGCCACGGACCGCGCGCGATCTGTCCTTCCTCTTCCTTGTCCTATCCTCTCCTCTTACACACACACTTACACTAACATGCACCACACTATCACATATTCCGGGAGACCGGTCGGGAGCTTAGAGCGAGTCCCGGCTGGGGCGGTGCCCCGCTGGTGGGAGAGTCTTGGTTAGGGGGAAACCCCGCTAGCCGACGGTAGATCGGCGCCGGATCTCGCCATCCAGCGGGGGAAGATCACCGCCATCGTCCGAGAGAAGAACATGCACTACACTAACGGGACTAATGACCAAAGCAGTTGACGCGCCCGGAAACACGAAAAAATCAAGCAATCAATCTAATCAACGGGGGTATGCCGAAGGCCGCGCATGCGCAGACGCACCTCCTCGTGGCCGGCGTGGGCGGCGGCGTGCAGCGGCGTGTGGCCGTAGCGGCCGCGCGCGACGGCCGCCGCCCCGTGCTGCAGCAGCAGCTCCGCGGCGGCCGCGCGGCCCGCGCGCGCCGCCGCGTGCAGGGGCTGGTCGCCGCGGGCGTCGCGCGCGCCCACGTCCTCGCCGCGCTGGATGAAGCGGCGCAGCGCGCGCGTGAAGCCGCCGGCGGCCGCCTCCGCCAGCGACGCGGGCGCCCGCTGCTCCCCCGCGCCCACGCCCGGCGCCGCGGGCGACGCGGACGGCGCGTGAGCGCGCGCGCGGCGCTGGCGGCGGCGCGTGCGGCGGGACACGCCCGGGGCGGCGGGGCTGCTTGAGGGGGAGGGAGAGGACGCGCGGGCCGGCACGCCGCGGGACGTGGAGGGCGTGGCGCCGTGGCAGCAGGACGGGGAGGGAGAGGTCGCCGTGGCGGGCACAGCGCCGGACGTGGAGGGCGTGGCGGGGGGGCCGTGGGAGGGGACGGGAGAAGACCCCGTGGAGGGCGAGGCGGGGGCGATGCCGGCCGCGGTCACGTTCGGATGCGACCAAACCCTCCAAGGCCCTGAGGGGGAGCAAAGGGGAACGGCTGTCAAATTGTCGTCTCATTAGAGAGCAATGAGCTGTCATGAATACTATAGAGAAGTTAGGTTCAGGTAGGACGAACGTAGGGTCGCCAGATCCGGCTCCAAAGCTAAAACATTCTGCAAAACAGCCAAGCTGATGAGAAAAAAAAGTCAACTGTCTCGAAAGGAATCTTCGTAGTTAACGTTCGTCATTAAAAAAAGCTCTGCTTTTTACGTGATTAACTTCCGCGCCATATTTTTGCATTGTTTGCAATATTTTTGTGTGAATAATGAACCTGGGCGGAGAAGCCAAAAATTAGATTAGGACTGGTTCTTCAAATGAATACGAATGTGTCGTGCAGCGTGCTATTCACGGAGAGAGAAACTTCTTCCTAGCAGAGACCAAACTGACCTTGTCCTATCCTCTCCCCTTACACACACACTTACACTAACATGCACTACACTACCACATATTCCGGGAGACCGGTCGGGAGCTTAGAGCTTGTCCCGGCTGAAGCGGTGCCCCGCTGGTGGGAGAGTCCTGGTTAGGAGAAAACCCCACTAGCCACTTCGCCTGTTGCTTGAGGCGAGCATGGAAGGCAATCTTTGTTCAGCCTTAGAATAGTTCAGATGTAAACAATGAAGCATAGTATTCATCCCCAACTACTGTCCTCATTGGTCGATTGCTCCAGGCTATTCCTAAATGCTACACGTGTTCACGAACTGTCAAAACCGTACTAGGTAGCAGTGTTCCCGCCTGCAATATGAATAAAGCTACGATTTTCAGTGACACACGCATCCCGTTTTACAATCGCCACTTGCACTCATTGCAGACGCGACCGGAAGCAGTTCATTGCCCAAATCGCTTTTTCTCCTAGTGATAAGTTTTCTGTGTGTACGCACCTCTCTGCGTGCATTCATTACATTTGACGAAGTCACTTCCTTGGATAATGTCGTGCGTTCGGCAATCTGTTCAACGGTCAGTGTGGGATATTCTTCAGTCCCAAGAGAAACCACACTTAAAACTAGTTTTTTAACCCATATTAATGGATTACCTCTTACGTTTTATAAAAGACGGTCCTGCCACAGCATCTGCCATTATAAAATGATAGGTTCGCACAAAAATTAAAATTATTAAAAGATCTCAGGTCGATTTTGCCCCACTAAGGGAAGAGAACTGACTGATCTATTGCTCATGGAGCCCAACAAACGCGGCTCGGTTCGAATTTCGTTTATGAGTCAACCACCGATAAAGCTGTCAGCACCAGCTCCGGTCGACGGATATAAGGTTTCTTCCATTACTAGACGCCTTTGTCTTCCGCGTATTTCAGAACAGCGGCCCTATTCAGTTACCAGTAACAGCTTTCCGGATTCTACGATAGTTTTGCTTTCTCTAAATTCCTTCTGGTATTTTAAAACTTGCATTTAAAGAAGGACATTTATAATTTCAACAAGAACTGTTTTCAGAAGCGAAACATTAAACGTACACACCCGCAACCAATAAGACGCTGCATAAAGTACGTGCATTAGTTTACATCAGAATCATTCTAAGGCTGAATAGACATTAGATGGAAAAACCTCTTCGCAATTTCATTGATAACCCAGACTTCTGCCCAACATGGCAACCCTGAACCAACGTGCCAGCTACATCTGACATTCTGTCCTTGTGCTCGTCAAGGTTGTAAATTAGTGCTCTTTCCTTCATGATTCGTTCGTTTATAATTGCATCAATAGAAAACTACTTAGCCACTACATCACGTGATATCATCGCGCGTCCGAGAAATGGTACGCCACAAGAAATAACACGTTTGGAAGTGCCGCGATATTTGTTTTCCAATTTTGTTTACAAACTTCTGTGTTAAGTATTAAGTGCATGTTATTACTGATTCTTGAATGATAGGCGCGTATGTTCACCAATTGATTCGTGACCAACAGAGACGTCTTTTTGGGCGCCACAAGTGAACGAAGTTTTATGAAGAGAACAAATTGAACAACTGACGCCGTTGGAGGGAGACTTTTCTGAAGTGAACATGATGCTCACATGTTTTGCAGACGGTCATTTTGGTCCTATCTGAGCCTAACTTCTCCATACTTCGCACCTTTCATACTCACCTGGTTGCGCGAAGAGTGCATTGCAAATTCTGTGGGGGCAATGCTGAACAGAATAAGTTTCACTACATGTTTTTCCCTTTGTCGTTGTACTGCTGGTTCTAGAGTTGGCTGAAGAGTTGTTTGGAGTACAATCAGACAGTAGCTGACGTTCGCAGTTCTCTTCTAAATATTCTGTGGTATCACCATTACTGTCATTGTTTATTGGTTCAGTGAAATTTGATGTATCGGAATCTGAACTTACGTAAACACTTCCGACAGAATATTTTACGTCAGCAACGTTTTGAACGGATGATTCAGAATGAATACTACAGCCTTGGACGAAAGTATCTGTTTTTATTTCGAGTTCAGACATACTAGTTTCTTGGATATTGGTCCCCTGAAAAGTCTTGGAGTCTTTTTTCTCGTGGGTAAATTCTTTCAAGTCTACCAGGCGAAGACCATCAATGAAAGCATTGTATGTTATGTTTGGCATTTGATCTCCATCTTGATTTGTCTCTATAGTGCCAGAATCATGACTCACTCTCGCTAATGAGGGTCCCTGAAATTGATTCACAGGTACACAATCTTTGTCTTCACCGCCAAGATTCTTTGGGTTAATAGCAGCCACAAGCGACCCATTTCCAAAGGCATAAGATCCTTTCAAATCATTACTAACTTCTTCACTATCCTTAACATCAAGATTTCCAAATATATTTCTAGCAACTCCTTTCAAATCACGACAAACTTTTTCCAAATTACTGCCATTATTGTCCAAAACATTTCGATTAGTAGATTCCAAATCATTACGAATTCCCGAATTATCAGCCAAGCAATGACTACAATTTCCTTTCCAATAATTATCTCCATCCCCCTCCATATCAATTTTGTTACAAACCGCTGACTGTTCCAAATCTTGGCAACAACTTTCTTTTGAATCGGCATTCATCGACCGTTCTTGTTCCAAAACATGACAATCTGTGCCTCCCACAGTATCAGGGAGAGGTCCTAGACTATGAGCTTCTTCCTCGCTACTGGCCCCATTCAAATAACTGTGATTAATCCTGTTCGAATGGTCTTCAGCAGTTCCTTTGAAATAATTGTATCCTTGATTCTCACTCACGCTTTTTTGTTGACCTAAGATTTCGGATACATTTTTGTCATTGTCTGATGGAACACCAAATAAAATGTTCAGGTCAGAACCCTTCTGAAGCACGTCACGTACAGTACAGCAAATGTGTTCACGACCTGGACCAACAGAAGAACAAGAATTAGAGCAGTCGTTGGCCTGATGTTCAGTTGAAGGGGTCACATCGACGACATTCAACGACTGCAATTTTTCCTTTAAAACTTGTTTATCATGGGAATCGGTGTCCAAATAATCTTTATCAAGAAAATGTTCTTTGGGAGAAGATTCATTCGATTTATCCATCAATTTACTGGAGGTCAATTCTTCTGAATCTGAAGAAGATGAACCATCGCTGGTGTCTATCTTCCAAAAGGAACAGCGTTGCTGCTGCTGTTGTTGAAATGCTATGAGCGTCATTACTCTCTGGACGACTAATTCGGTCCGCTCTACCTGAGCTGCCACGTTGTTCATAGACTCAGCGAATGCATTTATAGACTGCAGGAACTTGAAAAACTTTTCTGCGTAGGTTATGTGGAAGGGTACTGCCGCATCGTCCTCCTCCATGATCTCTGCAACGAAACGAAAAAAAATTAAATTATTCTAAACAGCGATTGTTTTACATCGACACATTAAGAAATCATTTTTGATTCGCAAGTTTGTATGGCTCTGAAACCAAGACTGCGAAGGCGTTGTATGCCTTATTTTCTCAAGTTTTATTAGTCCCAGTGCCAGTGGTCTACGAGCTATCATGGAAACTGAAATGGAAAAGACAGACCAACACAGCGTTACGGGAATACATTTTGCGAGACTAATAGATTGGCCAAATACTTGCAATAAGTATGTAGGTAATTCAATAATTAAAGAGGCAAATTGGTCAGAATGAAAAAACAGTGGGTACGACAAGTTTGGTAATTTTACGACTAAGTTGGCATCACCGGGTTGAGGCCTGACCATTTGGGAGATCAGCATTGTTGTATTAATAACTTCAGAATTAAGTTGAACGATGGCGAGTCCACTTGAAAATTACACATTCGTTGAATAACTTTCTGATTCATTTTGTATTTGCTGAAGGTCAAAAACCAGCTAATATATACTCTAGAAAGACTAGAGTGTATGGTGAAAATTGTAAGAATCACAATAATGTTTACAAGTGGGTAGAACTGTTCAAAAGTGGCCGAGAATCAGTGACTGACAAACACCGTTCTGGCTGCATCAGCAGGAAAAGTCATGCTAACTGTGCTTGGGGACGCTGTTGTGTGATTATCTCGAAGAGCAGCGTATAATAAACAGCCAATACTGCTCAGATATGCTTTTGATCTAGGTGAAGCTAGCCATAACAAAGAAACGTCCTGGATATCATAGGAGAGGTATGATTCTCAAGCAAAACAACGCACCTCCTCACACTGCTCAACAAAGCCGTGAAACCATCGACAAAATGGGTTGGAAGGTAACTACCTCATCCCCCTTACAGTCCCGATTTAGAACCATCTGATTTCCATTTGTTTCGTCCACTGAAGAAGGCATTACCTGGGAAGAAGTTCCAGGATAACGATGTCAAAAAAAGGAAATTGGTTCAAACACTAAGGTAAATAGTTATTTGCAGCCGTTATAATAAGCTGGTAACCCGTTGGGACAAGTGCATAAATGTTGACAGGGATTATATTGAAAAGTAGGAAAAGTTCTGTTTTGTGAAAATAAACGTTGTTTCCTCCAGACGAATTTGTCACTTTAATTATTGAATGCCCCTCGTATTAGTTCTGTTGTGTGATATTTCTGAAATGACTAAGTGTTTAGCGCACGTGCTATGCCTTTGCCTTGAAGTGTCACTTGAAAGCTACATTAGGTCACATGTTTAGAGAGCCTAATAATAAAAAACTGAAGAGGCAGATCTACCACAGTGGACTGCCGGTGTGTTATACCGCGGGCTGCCGGCGGAAACCGGAGAACATTACGAGAGGAAAGAAATTTACCTCTTGTGAAGTGATTGTAAAACTTAACCCACTTAAAAGTTATATTCGATATACAACCGATATAATACCGAGCAATCAAAGGTAGCGCTGACGAACAAATATTACAACAGGATTTAGAACATTTACGTGATTGGGCTGAAAAAAATGACATGGGACTTAACGGATCGAAAAGCAAAACAATAACGTTCGGACGGGGACGAAATTATGAGGAACCAGACTATCGTATAGGTGAGGTCATCACCCCAAAAGTCTCATCATGCAAGTATTTAAGCATTCATATAGATAGTAAATTAGGGTGGGATAAGCATATGAATCAGGTAGTAAAAAAACCTGGAAGTCCTTGCATTTTTTAAAGCGAATTCTAAAGAAAAGTTCTGCCAAAGAATTAGCATACGTCTCGCTGGTTCGCCCTCTCATGGAATACGAAGTGGCATGAAAGTCGCACCGGAAAAATATAGAGAACAGAGGAAAGCGAATATGTTTACCTATAGAACTAACGCAATAAAAAAGTCATGGGAATCTCGAAACGCGAAGAACACGGACGATGCTTTGCGCTCTTCATAAATCGTACGTAAATCAACCAGCTTGGAAGGAAATTCAGGTTAGACTAGAAAAACAAAATTATTTCGGCCGAAGCGATCACACCCACAAAATTCGAACAAGGAAACAAAATTCAGATCTTAGAAAATTTTCCTTTTGTAATAGAACAAATAGAGATTGGAAGTTTACCCGCAGCAATTTTCAAAACTTTTCCTCTAAGTGTCCGAAGTTTTAAAAATAAGCTAGAACAAGAGGAGAGTAATAGATATTTAATGAGTGAGTGCTGTGAAGTGCTGGTCAGTGTAATTCAAAGCAAACAGTTTAGTGTAGTGCAGTACACTGAAGTATAGTGAACGCGATCAATGCATTTAAAAAAATCTAATTTAGCCAATATTTATGAAGCTGGTATTAAATTTTAGTATCACCAATACGTAATTATTGGACATCATGACAGAGTTGAAATAATTGTTATAATACTTAATATTAGTGATAGTATGATTGTTGCATCCTCGTCTTGTACTGTACTCCATTATTATTATTATTATTATTATTATTATTATTATTATTATTATTATTATTATTATTATTATTATTATTATTATTATTACTATTATTATTATTATTGTTATTATTATTAGTATTGTTGTAATTATTGTTATTTAACTGCCACCGGGTCGTATCCAATTGCAGTTCAAAATAAATGTAATGTAATGTAACAACATACTTTCGTAGAATATACGCAATGCTGTTTCATTGAAGCTGTGCTCAAATGAATAGCAATATCGTGGAGGTGGTGGTGAATCCAGGATCCAGGGAGAGGGGTTAACATAATACCCCCTGCATATCGAACAATACGATAAGACCTGTAAAAACCTATGAGTTAGTTTTCGATCGAATAACGAATGCTCCATTTGAAACATGAGCAAGCACGGGATTGAATTTCCTGTTGCTTCACAAACCGCCGCTTATCTTTGACTCTTGCGTTCTATGCTGTTTCTAAGAAGAGGGGTAGCGGTGGGGTGGAGTTTGACAATTTATTTCATTGAATTATGCAAGAAAAATGATTTCGTATCACGTATTGTAACTGCGAATCTGAAATGTTCCGTTTAGACGTATAAATATATTAAAATGCAACGAATTATGTAAAAATATGTAATTATACCAAAATATGTAAAATTAAAATTGTAATTAACACAGAATGTTTTGTAAATTAAAAAAGTATTATTGAATCCAGGTAACTTCAAAAATACGTAATTACATGAAAATCTGTGTTATACTTTTTTATATCACTTAATGATTGTCTGGATTACGTTTCTTTATAAAAGTTTCCAAATCAATTTTTAGAGAATCAGCTTTCTGCGAGTGAAATAAAACGAAAATAGATAACTGATTGTCTTAAAATTGATTTGGAAACTTTTATATAGATTTATGAAAATCATTTTCCTAATAGTGACCTATCCCTATCCGTGTTCCCTCCTAGTGTGTTACTCTGAGCTTCTGCTTAATAATAAAACGTGAATCTGCTTAGCAGCCTACACAGAAAGAAATACCCGCTTCGTTACTATATGTATGCGTGACATTTTTATAGTCCAAAATATGTAATCAACTTACTGTTTGGGACCCGGTTTCGAAAACTAGACGGCAAGCCTACAGCAATGAGACGTAAAATCAATTTTGATTTTAGGACTCGTTGCTGTGGGTATGGATTCTCGTCAACTCGAAAATCTTTTAAGAATTTATATTGATTTAAAAGATATTGCTAGAGGAATAATAACTCTAAAGTGAAACAGATTTTTCTATTACTAAAGAATCCTACAATAAAAGTAGCCATTCGTTTATCGTGAACTACAGGATGAATATTTTTGAAATTTGCTTTCGCTGCATTCAAATAAAAAAGGGTCCAAGATTTCCTCGGTAATCTTGGAATTTAATGATGAATATTTTACAAACAACCTCTTCTGTACATAACTGCTACATCCGGATGAATACTTGGAATCGATGCCTCCTGCCTCAATTCAGGCGGTCGGCGTACGGCACATACGAAAGGAAAAAAAGTTTTGAGAAAAAAAAAAAAGTTGAAAGTTTTGTTTGTGTATGTAAAGTTTATGCCTTTTCATATCGAGATAACTGAAATATAAACAGTAGCTATTCAAGACACGTTATACGCATTAAAATGAAAGGTCCAAATCTTTACTTGTTTGAAAACAATGATAATTATGTATGTGGTTCTGTGCCCGTTTAGCATTGAACAAATTTATGGTAATAAAATGGAATAACGTCAAATATACGGAATAAATATCTTAATACTAAGTAATAGCTTTTAGAGAGATATTACGCAATTTTGCGCAACAAACTTAAACTTTTTGTTTGCAACAGAGAAAATTTGCTAGATATCACTAAGTAGGGGAATATGAAAGAAAACGTCTATTTTTTTAAATCTTCTTGTAAGAACTTAACATTTTCTATAAAGTTAACTTCCTTTTCAACTATTGAAATCGGCATAAACATTTTACATCAGCAACATTCTTACGATTTACGTATGGTCGAGGACGTTTTTCAGTAGTAACAACGTCAAATCTTATGTACTTGGTATACGCTACAAATAGGCTTCCCCTAGAAAATTATATCAAAAATATATCCAACTTCGTTCAAAACAAAAAAACCGATAATGCCTTCACAGCTGCAGCTACTGCTTCTCAAGTATACTACGCAGCTCCTTTCAAACTTGTATATCAACCTCAGTTTTGAAGATACAGAAATAATTCTCGTCGACCGCCTCAATATTGTTCGCTTGCAAGTTCCTTGAGGTGGAACCGCTGCGCTTCTTGGAGGTGCCGAGCTGCCCTGACCGTCCACACGGAGGCGCTCTCCGCTTCCGGGCACGCGGTCCTCCCCCACCCCACCCCACCCCCGCCCCGCACTCGATTAGTCACAGGCTCGGAATGGCCGGAGGGAACACTTCACATCGCCTGCGCTGCGCCTGCGGCAAGGGGCGGGGTAGGGGGGGGGACAGTGAGCCAGAACTCGTGCGTCCCTGGCTGCCATCGTTTCCGTTCTCAAAGAAACGAAGACAGAAAAGAAAACAGATGGACTGATTGAGTGTTTCATGGTGAGTTATATCCCGGCAGATGGCGGTGTTCCTCCCCTGCTGGACTGAGAGATCTGGCGCCGACCTACACGTCGGTTTCCTGCTGCCCCCCCCCAGCTGGGACAAGATCAGATCGCCCGACTGGCTTCCTGTCCGGTGTGGTATTACAGGGCAAGAAAGTGTGTGTGTGTGTGTGTGTGTGTGTGTGTGTGTGTGTGTGTTTGGGTGTATAAGAAGGAGGTGGGGGACAAGGATGGGGAAGGAAAGCTGGGCGCAATACCTGGTCTGTTTGTTAGGGCTCTGCCATTACCTTGGTGTTGGTCAACAACTGATCAAAGCAGACGGACAGTGGCTAAACTCGACATACAGTATTTAGCTCCTGTTTCAAAAAATCTGCCTTCATCGGGACTCGAGCCCTAGAACCTCCCAGTCAGAGTGGCTGTACGCAACCGTTGAGTTGCTCTGAGCTAACACAGCCGGTGATCTTATCCTACAGACACTGGAACTCCATGAAGTGACACCCTCATGATAGGAAAATGAACACACGAAAGCACCTGAAATGAAACGTGACGGCGGCGCTGGGGACGGGTGAATGGTAGCTCGCAGCGGGCACAGGTGGTGGCGGAGTCGGAAGGGGGGTGGTGATGACGGGACTTGGTGGGACGGGGCATGAGAACGGTTGGGAGGCGTGCGGCGACACGACTGAACGAGGGTCGGGGTGTCGGCGGTGTAACAGCGGGGCACGCACGGCGCCGCTGCTGGCAGCCTTGGGACCTTGAAGACCAGCGTTGTTTTGTCTAGGCGAGGTGGAATATACTTTTCTGCTTGCACACAGTTCCTGCCTTCTGG
The DNA here is from genome assembly GCA_011170035.1 of Teleogryllus occipitalis. Classification (NCBI taxonomy): domain Eukaryota; kingdom Metazoa; phylum Arthropoda; class Insecta; order Orthoptera; family Gryllidae; genus Teleogryllus; species Teleogryllus occipitalis. The sequence goes on from BLKR01001334.1 coordinate 54,808, forward strand.
AATTGCTCCCTGCTCCCTCAATACACAATAGAGGCGTGACGATACGTGGATCTCTCACGTGTAAACATTACACCCGGAACGCATATCAATGTGACGAAATGAACATTCGAATCTAGGCAACTATGTATATTTTGAGGATTAAATAGGCTTTTCTTCACTGTTACTGTCTGAGGAGAGTTCTTTTAAACCATTTGACATCGTAATACGGTACAACCATGAACGAACTTTGAAGCGAAGAAACAAAAGGTTTTTAGTAAACTTTTAAGAAATACACTCTCACACATTTCCGAAACAATATCAGCTTATAAAGTGAACCCTCGAAAAAAATGAAAATACGTAATAGTATAGGAGAAAGAAACGTAAACAAAGACTTGACAGGAAACTTCCTTCGCCATCAAACATGAAACAACGAAGCGGTGACATAGCAAGGAACACGGATAGGGGCTAAAGCCATTCCGAAAGAAAAAGAAGCTTTTTGTTGTACATAGTCATGTCTACCGCTTACGCAGTAGAGAGAAAGTTATGTAATGCTGCGGGTAAAGCGGCGAATGTTCGTCAGAAAAACTCTTATTGCCGGGCCCTGGTAACGAAAAGTGAATAAATCCAGTTGCTAAATTTATAAAAAATCCTCTAATACGTGGTGGAGCCAGAATACATGTTTTGTAGGTCCTTCATAACTCGGTTGACGATAAAATGCCCGTCCGTCAGACAGTGAACAACGCTAGCGGCTAAATTGTTCAGCGGATTTTCTTCAAAATTGATATTCCTTAATCGATCTGGCAATGTATCGGTCACTTAAATTTGAAACCTATATTTTAATTTTGTTGTTGTGTCGGGTTAAGTGTTGAGTACTTTACATGAATCCCCTGGGACATTTTCAAAATTTTCAAAGAATTGGCTCCGTTTTTGATTAAATTTTTGTTGTTGGATAGTGCGAAGGCCGTTTAAGACAATGGTGCAGGACTCATGTTCGTTGAAAACCCTGATTTTTCTAAAATTGCAAAAGTTCAACATTTTTTCGGTGTCATCCTACAATTATGAAGATAGAGATTTTTTCCATTGATGAAATCTGTTCCTAGGAGATAGATTTTGAAATAAGATTATAAACAATTTTTCGAACATTTGAGTACTTTTCGCGTAATTTTGTGAGAAATATAGGCTGTTTTTAATTTTTCAAACAATTTTTTTTCGCAAAAACGGCATCAACAATTTTGATTCAATTTTCACCTTGGATACTGTATTGGAGTTCAAGAGTGCGGGTCTCATGTTCGTTAAAAATTCTGATTTTTGAAAAAACAATTAAAACTACACTTATGAAGACTTTTTTCTTAGTGAAATCTGATCATCAAAAAGAGATCTTTAAATAATGTCATGTTCAAATTTTCGAAAATATTAGTATTTTTTTCGAAATTGTGTGTCAGCCATCTACATATTTTAAACATTTTTCTTAAAAAATGGCTCAATTTTTTAATTAAATTTGGACTTTTCAGGGTGACTAGCGTTCTGGGATTTTGAAATTCAAGGTTTTTTCCCGGTTTTCCAGGTTTAAGATCATTCATTTTCCAGGTCCTGATTCACATCTTGCTCAATGTGATCCCAAGTAACGTGTAACTTTAATCTCTATCAAAATATAGAACATGGTCACTATTCACATAAACACCTAAAATGACCTTGATTTGCATCATTTGAACTGTTTTAAGAATTTGTTTTACAAACTAAATCCTAATTTTTTGATACAAATAAATTAGTGTGTCCACTAATTCTCTAATAACTCATGCCATTATTCTAGCTATCTTTGATTATGAAAGATATTCCAAATCTATTGTAGCCCATAGATTATCAATAATCTCAAAATATCGTTGAGATCGCATATACCATTTTATTTTTACTGATTTCGTAAATCATCAATCAGATTGACAAGAGAAATGTCTCTACACGATTTCAAGGTGCCACAATACTGCAAACTGCAACAATCTAAAATAGTTTTGCAACGCCACATTATTTTGTTGTATTTATTAATTGACAAATTCTCTCCACATGTACAGTAGGAGAAACAGATACTTGAAGTGTTATCATTATTATTGTAAATGAAAGTCCACAACATGCCTCCCAAATATAGAAAACAATAGCTTCAAAAGCAATTCAATTGATAAGTGATTGTAGTAAGGGAATTAAAAGTTATGTAAATAGTGATAAGATATATTAAAGAAATGTAAATTGATATTTATTTACATATAGTCAAAAATATACAAGGAACATGAGGGTGGAAATAAATTTTATTGTATACTAATACTCTAGAATTTAAATAAAAGAAACTCTTTTGGTGTTAATATGGACTAGTACTGTTGTTTTGGAAGCTTTGGAAACTTTGGTCGGTCACCGTTGAAAATTGTCCATTTATGCCACTTGTCGGTCACCGTTGAAAATTGTCAATTTATGCCACTTAAAAAGTGTTTCTCAACACTTCTTGCACTCCATGGAATATGGCGACCGACGTCTGGACTCGCTTTTCAAACGAAGTGGTCATATGGTTCATTGACGGAAACTGGTGCTGCGCAGAACGAACAAAAAATCGGTGCACCGGAGTAGCCCACCCATCTCTTTCCACCATGGGAATATCGGGAGAGAAATGATATTGTCGACGTGGGAACGGAAGTTGCACCCTGGGATGCTTCTCCCACATAGCTGCAATCACTTAAACTCACATTTGGCACACACTCGTTACTTGACGAAAATTGTTAAACAGGTATTTTTAAATAGAAATGTTGAAAAAACAGAAATTTTGAGTATACTATTTATAAACAATTCGTGATCCCAGTTATTGAAGAAAGTGACAATGATTAATTGTCTATGTCTAATTGTCAATGATTAATAAATCTACAACTAAGTTATTTGATTTATATTATACAAGCATAAATGATTAATATACCCAGAAGAGACTAATTTGATTCATATTAGAAACAATAGATAAATCTACAAACAAAAGGGATGCGATGTTTATATTTCGATAATATAAATACTTTCCACATAAAACAAACATTTTTCAGCAAAAGTTCCAAATAATCCTGGTAAGCGAGACCTTTCAATAATTTTAATATAAACTGTTTAAACATTGGTGAAACAAGTTTTTCCAATCACACTTTGGCGCGAATATCAAATGTTTAAACTGAAAAAAATTGTTTTAATTTTTTTACTACCGTCCACAATGTTTAAAAATCTGAAAAAATATATTTTATATAATGTTATAAGACCCATTTTAGGGAAGAAATCAAGATAGTACTCTAACGTTATAACGTCAAAAATTAATTTTAAAACTTTATTTATTTTTTCGACATGAATTTGGTGTCAAAATTGGTAGACAAAAATATTTAAAAGTTCAACAAGGTTTCCCCGTCTCTCCATTTTTTAAAGCCTGATACACGCAATAGAAACCGAGAAAAAACCATGGAAAACAAGTTTCTCGCTGTATCTCTGCAACAATTGCCCTAGGTGGCTGATTTTTTGTGAATCTACATCATTTTATATTCTCTTTCACACTAGCATTGCGATTATTGATTTGGTTTGGGGGCACTTTTCACCACCTTATTCGGCTGTACCCTTTGTTCCCCATATGTATTCATTTTTTGTCTGGAATATACATTTCTTTGAATGATTACATAACCTTATGTTACCAGCACCCTTTTCCCACCGCAAAGAGTGTAGTAATTTGTATAAGAGAACTTGAACGAAACTCGTGGAATTACTCGTCCAACAGAAAACACTAGTTCCCAAAATGCAATGAGGAATTTTAGTATTTTACATGACCGAAACTGACGCTAGAAGAGACCCTCGTAGCTCCAAATTTACACTCGTCAACTTACACTACGTTTGAGCAAACCATTTATTAAAAAATATACATGAGCGAAAGTGAAGTTAGAATCTCCAATGGACTTTTTTATTGAAACAAGTTTTCAAACAAACTTTTAAAGCGATTTTTGAAAAAAATAGTAAAACACGCATATCCTTAGTTATCCTCGAGGCCATAATAAGATAATACATCACTCTACATCAATTCCAAGTAGTTTAATATATCATTTTAAATCTAAATTCAATGAATAAGACAATATCACGGTATAGAGTATTTGGAAGATTGTATACCACAACATGCTTAAATTCACAGAATTTCAATCAAAACAATATTCAACTACGTCTTACTTCACATTTCGTAAAATATGACCTATATCACATAGGACGAGGATCTCTCAATTTGCAAAACAACCAACATACTACTGCATACTTGAAGGGATTACTAATAATTCCTACAGAATACATGTACTAGTACAATAGTTTTATTTCATTGGTTTTCAAAATAAATATTATAAGAGTTACCTCGTGATCTTCTGTTTCCAGAAGAACTGGAAGTTCCTGGCCTTTAAACAGTCCCACACTGGAGAAACATATCTAAAGGCACACTTTTACGCCTGTTTTCGCATGCGATTGCGTGTTTTGCCGATTTGCAGTGGCTTTCTAGCACACTTTTCCCTATTGTAATTATATTTATAGTGGTTTTGCACCAAGTGCAAAATGCATTTGTGTTAATTTTTGGACCAGGTGCGACCCGTGGAAATGAATGTTCATACGCTGTCTGATATTTAGTAACGCCAGATTTTTTATACATTACTTCTTTATCTAAAATTCACTGTAAATACACACACGTACAAAGAATAACAACACCCATTACAATGCTCTACTCTCCTCTACTAGCCGCAGACTGAATGACTACTCTACAATCATACAGACAGCAATCAACAGAGATAGTAACTCTAAACGAAGTCAGTAAACGCTCTTTTGAATTCTTTGTAAGCGGAGATTTTTACATAGAGTATCTGGTGGAATCTTGCGAGCAAGAACAGTTTATTAATTTAATTAATTCCTTCAGCTTAGATATTACAATAAATGTACCTTCTTGGTCTATACTTAATTCAAAGTAGGTAATCAAAATTACTAGATATGAAATTGCAATTAAAGATTTAGGATTCAGTGACAACAGTGCCTAAATTCTTACCATTACAAGAAATGCGAACACTGACACAAATAATACACGTTTGCGTAGTTTGTTTACTAAAAGTAAACAACATTTGAAAGCAGGTTAACGGGGCTTGGTCAGAAAAATGTACACTAGTTGTTTGCCAACGTTTCGGAAACTTTTATTTCCATCCTCAGGGCTTGCAACATTGAGAACAACTCAACCCATTCACTGCACCATCCTCCATCTCCGGCGCCTCACATGCAATGAGGCTGGAAATAAAAGTTTCCGAAACGTTGGTAAACAATTAGTGTAAATTTTTCTGACCAAGCCCCGTTTACTTGCTTTCAAATATTCATTTATGGTCGTTAAGAACTCTTCATAATAAAAGTAAACAATGTGTTCAGTCGTGTATGTATTACTGATATATTATATATTAACTATAACTACATTAATTTATTTGTATTTTAGAGAGTGGATATAAGCCTACTGGAGATACCACTTAACCGCGCGAAAGGTTGCTTCAATCAAGTGATGTGGAAAAGATAACAAATTATTAAAATAGCATAAAAAATATAAGCAGTACTGCCAATTAATTATAATTTTCTAGATCAATAATATTAATTTTAAACGTTCAAAATTTCTGACGAATGCAAGTTAATTATGTTAACGGACACTGTAAAATAAAAAAAATCAAATTTCTGACAAATGTCGAATTAAAGCTTCGCGCCAAGGAAGTCCGATTGGGGTCGCTCGACAACCGCACGGCTCGCTGGCCTGTTCGGCTATCTCCGTTTACATTCGGGCGTCGCATTTTGCCCTCTCGAGACACACAAACAAAATTATTCATAAACTAGTTGCTACATGTATCATGGGTCGGGATTTACAATAATTCCGATACAATCAATGAATATATTTCACATTTTTGACGCTTTTAATTCATTTTAACAAGTGGTTTCGTCATCAAAAAAGAAAATTAAATGTTTTCCCGGTAAAACAATGCATGTAACACGAGGAATTAGATAATGTAAAAACAAAAGAATCCTTTATTTAATTTCTAAGAATCATAATTAGAGATATGATTTTATGCCGTCAAAATATGCACTAAAAACTTAATAAACAAGCAAAAATATCCATAAAAAAGTAAAATATCAAAAATATGCACTTAAAATGAGTGAAATTATTTAAAACATTACCTAACAAACCGAAATACGTAATAAAATAAATGGAAATTACATGAAATTAGTTTTCTTCTGTCGAACAAACGGATTTTAACTGAACGCAAGCTGCATGCAAAATGAATAAGAGAAGTGATAGAGAGTAGTAGATAAGAAGCGACTGATTTTACAAAATCGATGTTCCAAGAACATAATTTGAGTGGACTCCTGTTTCAGTTAAGTAGAAAGCCAGGCTGTGATTAAAGGCGTCGTTCGTTTATACTATCGTTTCTCAATTCTGAGAATGTTTCCTTTGAAATATTAGGTATAGTATTCAAGGAGATAGAAGAAAGAGAAATTAATTCAAGAGAAGTAACAATCTGAAAAACTTAGTATTCATTAACAACAGATTAAGCAAGCCAAGTGAGGGAAAAAATAAAGCATCCTTGAAATTTGTAATTTTATGCATTATTGATCTAATATGTGAACATTATCTACCATAACCCTGAAATTTGCAAAAATACAAATAACGAAAAATTCCCGGTTTTTAAAACAAATTCCCGTTTTTTCCCGGTTTTTCCAGGCTCTCTCATATTCCCGGCTTTTTCCCGGTTTTCAAGGATTCCAGGTTCGCTGGCCACCCTGCTTTAGATAGCTTAAAGGACGCATAAGAGAATGGTGCAAGTTTTAAGATGGTTGATATGCCCGATTTTTCAAAAAACAAAAAAACCTGCGTCTTCTTACGACTTTAATTGTGAAGATACAATTTTTTTCTTAATGAAAGAAGTTCACCCAAAACAGATCTTCGAATAAGGTCATGTTGAATTTTTCAGTTCGGAATATGAGTAATTGACATCAAATTGTCGCGCGTTTCGAATTTCCTGCGTTTCGTGAACATAATTTGAGAGGTTTTTGGAAGTTATTGCTATTCTTATAAAAGAAAGTAGATTGATGGAAGGTAATAAAACAAACCTCGAACAAATTACTTCTTTACTTAAAGAAATTTTGATCGCTGATTATGGTGTTTCATATGTAAGAGTTAAAAATAACTACTGCTCCTGGTTATCGAATTAAACACTGGTATGCACCACAGGCGCTTCGTTTGAATTTGTTAGGTTTGGATTATATTCGCATTACTTCTAATACTCTACATGAAAGAAAAATTGAAAAAATTGAGTACCATAAATTTGTACCAACGTTTTAACTTTGATATCACATTACCTGCGCTGCCGTGGGGAACAATGCAGCGAAGGAAACGTCTACTCGTATTTCCTGGCGCTCAACCCTGTCAAGATCTCCGCATGTTCATTTTCTTCGTGCTCCCTGTCAATTCGGGCATTGTCAGTCCTAATCTCCGTATACTCTATGAGCAAAGATAGATCCGACTGCGCTCTTCTACAAAATAAGTTAAATTTCCCTTTATTATGGACGTGATAACATGGTCGTTTCAATCGGAAAAATAGCAAAGTGGTACCACCGAGGTCATCAAAGAAGACGCGCGACACTCATCGAAACACAGCGATTGAGTTCCCGGTGAGACGTTTGTTCCGCAAAGATCTCGTCCACGCACGTGCAACCCACAGGCAACTATAGGTGCTACAGGGAGCTAGGTACTCTACCGAGTTGCACATACACAAGCGGTAGTCTTTGAAGTTGTGTTATGCGTGAGTCAAGAACTTCGCAATTCTCAAACAAACATGTCTCACTTTTCATACATACTTCGATTTTAACACTTGCCATTATCATGTACTGAGTTGAATACTGCACTTTACTGAATACGATGCCGCATCTGAATAAGTGTTAAATGTTGGAAAAAATCTGAATATCTACCAAAACTTCCGGTTTTCAAATCAAATTCCCGGTTTTTCCTCGTTTTTTCCAGGCTTTTTCAAATTCCCGGTTTTCAAGGATTCCAGGTTCGCTGGCCACCGTATTGTACCATCAGTTATTACACTGAGGTGACAAAAGTCATTGGATATCTCCTAATATTGTGTCGAACCCCCCGTCCCCCCAACGAAGGGTAGCAATTCGACTTGGTATGGATTCAAGCAATCTTTGGAAGTCCCTTGCAGAAATATTGAACCATGCTGCCCAACCGTCCATAAATGCGAAAGTGTAGCCGGTGCAGGATTTTGTGCACAAACTGTCCTCTCGATTTTGACCCATAAATGTTCGATAAGATTCACGTCGGGCGATCTGGGTGGCCAATGCATTCGCTCGAATTGTCATTGTGGCCCGATGGCATGGCGCATTGTAATCCATAAAAGATCCATCGTTGTTTGGGAACATGAAATCCAAGAATATCTGTAAATTGTATCCACAAAGTAGATATAATCATTCCCAGTCAATGATCAATTCATTTCGACTAGAGGGTCTAGTCTATTCCTTGTAAAAACAGCCCGTGCCTTTGTGGAGCTACCACCAGCTTCGACAGAGCCTTGTTGACGACTTGGGGCAATGACTTCGTGGGGTCTACGATACACTCGAACCCTACCAGCAGCTCTTATCAACTGAAATTGGGACTTAACTGACCCAGCCAAGATTTTCCGGTCATCGAGGGTCCAATCGATATGGTCTCGAGCCCAGTATAGGCACTGCAGGCAATGTAGTGTTGTTAGCAAAGGCACTCGAGTAGTTTGTCTGCTGCCATAACCCAATAGTCACATTTCGCCGCACTGACCTAACGGATATACGTTCCTCGTACGTACCACATTGATTTGTGCGGTTATTTCATGCAGTGTTGCTTGTCTCTTAGCTCTGACAACTCTACGCAAACGCAGCCGCTCTATCATGAAGTGCAGGCCCTCGACACTTGAGTTCTCCGTGGTGAGAGGTTAGGTTGATAGTAACTTTGGTTATTAGTCCCGTTAGTGTAGTGCATGTTTTTTTCTCGGGAGATGGTGATCTTCCCCCGCTGGATGGCGAGATCCGGCGCCGACCTACCGTCGACTAGTGGGGTTTCCCCCTAACCAGGACTCTCCCACCAGCGGGGCACCGCCCCAGCCGGGACAAGCTCTAAGGTCCCGACCGGTCTTTCGGAATATGTGATAGTGTAGTGCATGTTAGTGTAAGTGTGTGTGTAAGAGGAGAGGATAGGACAAGGAAGGACAGATCGAGCGCGGTCCGTGGCCCGTTTGATAGGGTACTGCTCCGGCATTCGCCTGGTGTTGATCGGAGAAACCACGGAAAACTACCGATCAGAGCAGCCGGTCGCTAGAATTCTCCTCCAGAGAGCGACTGAATTCGACCTAGCTGACAAGCTAGTATCGAAAATCCTGCCGCTGTCAGGACTCGAACCTAGGACCTCCCGGTCAGAGGCGCTGCAGTGACATCAGTTGATGCACTGAGCTACCGCTCCCGATGAGAGGTTAGGCCTGAAATATATTTTCGGCACACTCTTGACACTGTGACTTTCGGAATATTGAATTCTCTAATGGTTTCCGAAATTCAATGTCCCATGCGTCTAGCTCCAACTACCATTCCGTGGTCAAAGTTGATTCCCGCCGTGCAGCCATAATCACGTGAGAAACCCTTGCACATGCATCACATGAGTACAAATGAAAGCTCTGCGAGTATAGCTGCCCTTTTATACCTTTTATATGCGATACTACTACCATATGTATATTTGCAAATTGCTTTCACATGACTTTTGTGACCTATCTGTGTTTCATATTTTATCATTTACAAAATTATGATTATGGGCATCATTTATCCACAAACACTAAAAACGTTAAAACATCGAACCTAAATAACGATGTTAAAAAACATCGGTTTAAATATTTCGATATTTAAAACATCGATATTTTTATAGCAACTTCGATGTTTTGAAGACATCGATGTCGCATACCTATTATGGTTTACGATTACCGTTGCACTCAGACGGACAGACGTTTTAACTTAAATAATTGTAGCCCGCAACTTTATTGAATATAATTTCTTTCGTTTGGCAAAATATTAGGCGGTCCCCGAAAGAGGATATTGTAAAATCTCTTGATGTACTACCAGATTGTTATATTTTAATAATTATTGGTTTTATAATGGACAGATGGAGCCTAAGCCAATTTTCCCGCATCGAGGACCGCAACACTCACCGTGCTGGATACTCGGATTGACGTGAAATTTTATGAGCTTAGTGTTTTTGCAACAATTAATATTCAGACCGTCCACAGTGTGTAATTTCAGGCATCTAGCTCGTAAAATATAATTTTTCAACCTAGTTCCTGAACAGTTCTTCAGCAGTTGTGCACTGTATTTTCCAATATCCAGAGGACGCGGCAACGCAGTTCGTTTAATGTTTGTGTTCGCGCAATGGTCGTAGATGGCCTCCGAATGTTTGGGTTACAGAGATCCCCGCGCTCTCTCACTGCATGCAGATTCCTTGTGCGCTCTTTCATGAGGTTTCCGCAGTGTGTTTGTGGCAGGAATATTCAACGCTTTGCTGAAAATTATACTTGTAGGAATGCACTTCACTGTGAAACGTTCGTTTTTAAGTTATCATATTCACTTAACGTATTTGAACGAAATATGTAAAGCTTTTGTTACTAAAAATGGCTTATTATATGTACATATGTATATATATATATATATATATATATATATATTATTGGAGCAGGTCGTAGTAGTGGCGCACGAGTCTGCAAAATCTTTCGGACGCAGTTTCTCTTTTGATTCTCGATTATGGCAGCTTAATATACGTAAAAGAGCAGGGTGCCACCAAATGCGGTCGAACTTATGTACAGACGACATTAAAGATGGAGGAAAATAATAATTTTGACACCATTTGGGGGGGACACACTCTCCTTTCTCCGTTATTGCTAATGAAATGAACTTGAGCTAACTTACACAACTTTCCTTCCTCTATTGAATGGAACTATTATTAATTTTCATTTTTAATGTACAATGAGTAAAGTGCAGCAAAATACAACCCTTTTTTAATTCGAATTTGAATATTATTTATTGGTAGGGTACATGTATATTTGTCACTAAATGAAAAATATGCATGTGTGCATGTGTATGTAGGGGGGAGGAGTTCCGAATCCGCCAGGGGCCACAGAGATTCTAAAAATGGTGTACCGGCATGGTACCCTGCATGGTGTACCGGCAGGTGAAATTTCAAGTGATTCCGAGAGTCCAGCGCGTTTTGATCGCCTCATTACAATACTACACACACTAGAGAGTCCTGTTAAGAATTCAGTCTATGATGCTTCCTATCAACATTACATTTTACAACTAATAATTTCCAAATGAACCAACTTCATTCGTCTCGGCTTTCTATATATGTTGGATCGATATAAAAACACACAATGATTCTAATTTAGAACTTTTCACGGCACACAATACAGTCATCTACTACACAAATAATAAATTGATTTCAATAATGTAATTATGTAGGTAACGACGTCGCACGGGTGGTTGATTTGTAAATATTTAAACACATGCATTTGAAATCGCAACATTTACACAATCATCGTCAGAAGAACGAGTTTTAAAAAAGCGAAAATAACTTACAGGCAATCACCGACAAGCACCAACTGTGGTTAGGGAACAAAGCTGCTGTGTTTGACAGGTCGCACAACTTGTGGTTGATGCTCACAACCCAACAGGACTACTAAGCAAGCGATAGGCACACACGACCACTGTCCACATCACACTACTTCATACATTAAAATGTGACGATCGAACACATCGTATAACTTACAGCCAAATGAAAAGCCCAAGCCAGTGAAACCACACGTCTCGAGACACGGCAGACCGAACAGCGAATGGCGAACACAAACACAAGTGAAGGCGCTGCCAAGTGCAACGGAAGAGCAACGCATCTCGAGTCACGGAGTTTGCAGTTTGCACGCAATGAAACGTTTTCCCACCCTTTTATGGACTAAGATTACCAACGTCAGAAATTCATCAATACAATGTTGAGCGTGTGTAGGGATAGAACGTTTAGATGGAAATATGTTTTTCTTCAAGTCATAATTTAAATATCATCTTTAAGAGAAATATATTTTTGTAAATACATAAATGCTTAATGATAAACTGTTCAAATTGCACGTAGATAATAATGTCACTTTATACTGCTAGTTCCTTCTCTAGCGTCACCTTAGTAACTGAAATAGGTAAAGGATAGCACCGAAATAAAAAAAAACTGATGAGTATTAAATTTTAAGATTTATTAGAAATAAGTTGATAATTGGTCTCTCAGATAATTTTTAAAACTGGACTCTTTAAAATATATAGGGAATGAGAGTTTTAACGTGTAGACAGACATAAAAAATGAACTGTTTAGAAGAAAAATATAAATGCTTAACTTATACTTTTCATATTATTGTTATTATTCATTATATATTACTTATCAACAAACAGTTTTTTACGTATGTTTCTTCTGTGTAAATACAATTAGCAGCGAATGGACAAAATTTATTTTTATTATTGTGTTTTAACTTGACTCGATGGTTAAAAATTTATTTTTATTTCGTGACCGTGGAAACCGTAAATAATGAAACTTAATGATACCACGGAAAGTTGGTTACCCTGTCACTCATTCGACTACGTTGCATGATTGCAGACAATTGGACCTCCAAATAACTTTCAAAACAGTTCAAGAATCTAAGGAAAAGTAACAGTCATTCAATTGGTTCATTTAAAATCTTTTATTTTTGTATATTTTTTAAAATTTGCGATGGGATATCAAGAAAAGTGATTCTTTACATTTCGATTGTTTCGACTTCTTTCGAGATGCCATACAAAGGACGAAAGAGTAGCCGATGCATGCGACATCTATGAGTAAAGTCAAATACCCAGAAGAGAGGAGAAGCCCAGACAAGGCAGCAGTGGCGCGCTCGGACGCCTGAGTTCAAAGCTGCACTATGGAGGAACGTTAGGCTGTACACAGGCCTCCACCGTACGGGTGTCTACAGGACAAAACAATTGCAAGGATCGGGGGAATATGGTTCTAAACCACATGTATTCATTTTTTGTCAGCCAGAGGAAAAGTGAAGTTATAGTACAATGAGACGTTTGTTATTTTCTATACATACTTCTTCTTTCGTACACACATACTACTGTAGTTCTATGAAGACTTTTGTTCATTTCGATCATAATGTTTATTATTAGGAGTCATTGCAAGACCTTGGGTTTAGATTAATGAAATGAGGGTTAGCATCATCTTCTCCAGACCCCTAGAATTTTTACCTGAATATAGGAAGAGGTTTTCTCCTAAATATCTCATTCGAGAAATACGGGGTCGTCCTGTATTCGGAGATCGAGACTTGTCGGTTGAGATCTGTTATTTTTTATTTCTTAAAAATATTTTCTTCCTTCTTCGGCATATTTGCGTTTCAAAATTCTTATTTTTATAAAACTCCATAATACAAAAAGTCTTAACTAGTGAGGGACCTGTTACCCTAGGAAGGAACCTCTTAATAATTGCTACAAGCGCGTGAATTCATGTTTTCACAGCCTTTCAAGTGTGTCACGAATCTCGAACAGTGACGTACCAAGAAGCCGCACAGGCGCAATTACCACAAGTAACACTCATACCACTTCTATTCTCGCACCCACCGCCCTGCGGATTACTCGGGCTATTCAGACTAATATTTTTGAGTGGGTCGTTACAGAAAGACTCTCAATGGAAATGCAACTTGAAAATAAATTAATAAAAATCTTTGCTGAGATGTTCACGATTTTTATCAACGAGTCTGCGCGGACTCTCGGTTCGACGCCTGGAGGGTGCGAATTTGCGTTTTACTAGACATCAAAGTTTAAAAAAATCATAGAATCTCTAGAACTTCTATCATCTTGATAGAAGTTCGCGTTCTACAACCAATTACAGTCGAAAAAATTTCAAAAATTTATACGGAAGAATTTAAAAAATAATCCTTAGCAAAAAATTCTCGAACGTTTGCAGCTTCTGCTATTTCCCGCTCTACCTGCGGAACGGATACAGGAATTCGCAATTTATAACTCGAGCACGCGAATTTAAACGATGCGAATTGAAAATTATTGGTTGTGAAAGAAGCAGAGGCCATGAATGAGTGCGTGATAGAAATAAAATCTTGTCTCTCAGAAAGATGCTGACATGATAACACAAACATGACAACAGATGAAAGGCTGAAAACCCAAATTGATCGAGAAGTATTGGGGGCCTAAAAAATAAGTCCAACGACTACATAGTATCGGAGGAGGAACAGAAAGAAACAATGATGCATTTGAAGATTGTGGTAGTGACAAAAGTGATGCTTTAAGATGGATGAAGACACATGAAAATAGTAAAAATACTCATCAACAATATAATATTCTTGTCAATTAGTCAATTTGCGATTTTATTTTGATTGAATAGTAAGAATTAGTTAAAAATGAAAACAATTCTCAGGAGGTCTTTTCAAAATTGGGGGGGGGGATCTCATTTTACGAATCCTCTTATATTCAGGTAAATATGGTCAATGAGCTGGCTCGTTGTGATTGGCGAGGGCTTCCCACTAGTCACTTTCGTGTTGTATGCGGCCATTGTCACGGAATAGAATTTGCAAAGGGGAAGAATTTGACCTTCGGTTCGAATACAATTGACTTTCATGATCAACAAAACAATAATATATAGCAAACAAATGTCTTGTCAAATGATCTTACACATATCTGCTATGTGTTCTAAACAATATTTTTTGTTATCTTCAACTGTGACTCCTAGCCAAAAGTAATAAAATGACTCTTTGTTCGAGACAGAGAAGACGATGAAATGTACCACTAGGATACATTCCCACAAATTGTCATTGTCAGCATTCTCATTGTCAACTATCAATGTTTACATGTTTATTAATTATTTTAATGTAAAATAGATTGTAAATTTACTTTGCTCAGAATTTAAAAAATTCTAATGTGTATACTTGCGTTTCTGTAACCTAACTGATTACAGCCGATCAGCTGTTACGGTTTCGTCCAATCGGCAGCATAAACGTCACCACAGTGACGTCACCGTGAAGACGTTTTAGCTCTCGGTTGGATGAAACCGTAACAGCTGATGAAGTCTCATCGGTCACGTTAGAAAAACCAAAGTATAGTACTATCATGTCCTTTCAATCTGAACGTATATTCGCGACTCCTTTACGTCAGCTGGTAGCTATGACGTTATATACATAAGATTCCTATTCCAAGTTAACTCTCGCACGCACGATATTTCATCCAGATCACAATTTCTGATACTGAAAAAATGGCAACACTTCAGATTGTCATTTGGAGAACTTCCCCCACTGTGCTTGTTTTTATCGTATTGCTGCAGGTCGCGCGCTGTTTGGATAGCATCACTTCTGATAAAGTAAGCGCGTGTTGAACACAGTGATTTATGTGTCTTATCATCAATATGAGTGAACGGTTGAAAATGCTATTTTTCATCAAATACACATTTTAAAAATAACTTAACAAGATTGGAAAGTCAAGTAGGAATATTCAAAGAAAGAAATGATGGTGTACGTACAGTCCTTTCCACACGTTGGTATTAAAATACAATTATTTCTCTCTCTTCACAACATTCTTACGAGTAGTGTGAGCTATGCGGATTGATCAGAATTTCCGGCCGGTCGAACGGACGGTGCGTGACCCACATTCGTTAAAAACCCTAATTTTTCGAAAATTGCAAAAGTTCAACATTTTTCCGGAGTCTTCGTACAACAATAGATTTTTTATCACCCAATGAAATCTGTTCATTAAAGATAAATTTTGAAATAAATTTATGTACAATTTTTCGAAAATTTGAATACTTTTCTCAAAATACGTGATAGCACGGGCGAGAAAGTACGTGCTGTTTTAGCTCCTCTAGTTTTAAACTGGCTTAGCGTGGCGCCCCTGTCGAATTTTTTCACGTTAAAAGTTTTATTGTGGTATATTTTACATATTTCAGTAGCCGGGATCGTCCGTTTTCTGGCATACAAACTTATATGAAGTGTTGATTAAAATACTCGCTTAATTTTCGATTTCTTTACAAAAATATGAGTAATGATAGTCAATCTGATGACTTAATTCGTAACGATTCATGTAAAGGCCGGAAAGAAACAACAGTAGTTCACAGATTTCACTTTCTCGCTCTTACGAAGGTACTTCGTAAGAAGAGAAAGTTATGTAATCGTGCGCCGGAAAAACGGCGAATTTTGGGCATTGCCGGGTTCTCATTGCCGCGCCCTGGTAATGAAAAAGTGGATTACTCCTGTTGCTAAATACAGGGAAAAAATATTCTGACACCTGGTGTACAAGGTGCGTTCACAAAGTTTCTAGACTGTTTTTCTCTTGAATAAGAGGGGGCGCGCAGACCGTTTCCATGGACAGGGTGAAGTAGTGGTGTATGTCAGTTAACCGACCGCACCAGCGACGTTGTCTCCGAGATGCTGGAGTGAGCAGATTGCTAATGGCGCCAGTGCTGCCAATGAACCTCGTCGAAAATTCGGAGAATCGAAAATGCAGCGTCATTTCGAACGGCGTTATTCGATAAAGTTCTGTACGAAACTGAATAAAACAGCTCGAGAGGCCTTTGGTATGATTGAAGAGGTTTATAAAGAAGTCATGCCACGAGCAATGATTTTCATACGGCACAAGAGGTTCAAATTAGACCGCGAGGACGTTGTAAACGATGATGGCGCTGGGAGAGCTTCAACAAGCCGAACTGATGAATATTTGGAGAATGTGCGTGAACTTTTAAACACTGAGCGTCGTCTTAATATTATATTACTTGCCTATGAACTTGAATTTACGCTGGAGTGCTCCGCTGGTTGGAGGATCGAGATCGCACGATTCCCCACCCGCCCGCCCACCCGTCCGCCCGTCCGCCCGTCCGCCCGCCCGTCCGCCCGTCTGCCCGTCCGTCCGCCCGCCCGTCCGTCCGGATTCTGGCTACATCATGTATTAAAGGATTTCCCCTCCCCTAAATTTAGCAGCAGGAATTATCAATTTTTTCTTTACGAGGACCATGCAATATGATTTCTTCTGCTGGAAGTTTGGCATTTTTTCGCGCAGAATTACATACCTTTCTCTCTACTGCGTAAGCAGTAGCGAGAAAGTAAAAGCCTCAATCACGTATTGATATTACTCAGTGGTACAGTGTGATGAGAAAATATGAATACAGTGTTCATTAATGCAGAAAATGAGGCCAGCCCAACTGGCTTCAAACGAGCGCGAGCGCCTCAACTCCGAGCTGAGACAGGTGTACATCGTGGGCGAGGGTCGCTTCTGGTGTGGTGCGAGAACTGGCTAGGCAGAGTGTTTTGACGAAAGGGCAAGGGAGTGAGCTTCAGAACGTTTTCACTCACGTCTCGTGTATAGTGATTCCGATTACTTTTCTTAATTAGATACAAACTGTTTAATATTAATTTACGTGTAAGAAAACCAAACAAATTTCATTAGCTATTCAAGCAGTGTTTATCATAAAAAGAAGGTTATAGCTGGAAAATTCAGTAAAAAATGTCAAGGAAAGTCCATTTTGTACAATTATTTTATCCAAGTATAAACTTTTAATTGGTTCCTGCCCCACAAATCCACGAAAAACGTGTTTTTTACAATATATTTTAACGTCTTTATGGTTCGAGCTTTTTTAAACAAAACTCCCTCATAATAATTTTAAAAAAATATATTACTAATTCAAATACATATTTTTTCCTGCAACAAGTATTTTCAAAATTTCTCGAAGTAGGTTCTACCATTCAAGTGTAAGCGTATATTTTTTACTAAAACCTTTTCAGTGCATGACAGTCTGTAAATATGCAACTTTACACTGTTTATGATCTCACTTTCAAGATGATAATAGCAAAAGGATTTGGAGGAAGATTGTACTTCTCCCCATATGTCGCATATAGTTTGTACTGTTTTTGACGAAATATAAAATAAATGAAAATAAACAAAATATGCAGACTTCCTTGAACAAGTAAAATAATCGTTCAACTGAAGAATATAAACGAAGAAATGATGAAATATGATGAGATGAAAAGTGATGAAATACTGATGTTGATAACAAATTTTCACAATTGTAGGTACACGTACTAAAAATATTATTCGAAACAACATTCATTAATATTAAGCAATCCTGGTATTTCGTTTTCGGACGTTCGTGTATTCACGGGTTTTCTATTTGCGTCAGTAAAATCAGATTTTGATAATATTTCTCTTCTTAGGTTGAGTAGATTTCAAAGTGACATTATCTCCTGCTGCCTTGTGATAAGACCTTTGTTTCATGGATGTCATCATCTTCAAAGTCGGAAGAAACAATGTGCTATAAACGTATCTTCTCGTGGGAAAATTCGGATTTTGCAGATTCTATGATAAAGCAGAATATGGTGTATGAAGTTAGGCCCTGATTTTATCAGCGAATGATGTTTTCACATCGAAACCCAATTAATCTTACAATAGACCATGGCAACGACATTCAGTTCAGAATTCCATATTTTTAGGAATTAAACAAAGTGTGACATATGTTCGTATACTACAATAAACCTACAGCCTTGGGATGGGAGGAAGAGGTATGAAAACCCCTCTGTTTAGAAATCTAAAGTTATTACAAAAAACATAAAGAAAAACGATTAATGATGCTGCAGAAAATCACAGATCTCTTAGTAGTTGGTTTCCCAATCTTTTTAGTGTGGCCTAGATTTTTTAATTTACTCCACCCTCTTCCCAGCTGCTACCTATCAGCACTTAAAAATAATTTTTTTCACATATTCCCTTCTTTTCGTACTCCTAATAGTAAAATTGAAATATGGGTTTAAGAATATTACAGAAGAGTAAAATCGGATCCTATGTGCTTATTACCACTGATAAATTTGAAGCCGTTTTTGATAAATAGTCGTTTGAACGTTTCTGAAAACTTTGATATAAATTTCATAGAAAACTTTCAAGCTTTCAAGAAACAACACATGATACCATTTAAAGAACACTTTCTCACAAATTCAACTGTTTTGACGAAGTCTGTAGCATAAATATTAACCATAATTTGGGTAATTTTAAAAAATCAAACGAATTAATCAAAATGGCGTTTATTGCATATTCGTCAGTGAATTTAGTATTATACGTATAAATTTAAAGAGTTTTTGAGAAAATATTGGTTTTAATATTTTGTAATATTGCCCTTATTTCACTCAAACTTGCGCTAAAAATATTATTAACAAAAATGAACATAACATTAATGAAAGAACTAATTGTGGATAACATCCTCCAATTCAGGAAAAAATTGCTGTGTTCAATATTGTAGTTGTAGGAAGACGGAGAGAGAATTTCAATTTTTTTAAGTTTCAAATTTTCAGAGTTAACAGCGAAATTCGAAATATGTAATCTACATACGCGTATTTTGCTTCATTCTTTAATAAACAATTTGGAGCTTTCTTTTAGAAAAAATTAAAAATGTCCGAGGAGATTCATAAAAAGCACTCCCAAACTTTAAAGGAATTTTTCAATATTGCAGGACATTGATTCTGGCCCGAACGATCTACTACCCGAACGTATTGACAGTTTTGCCATAATTTCTGTAAATAATTTAGGAGCTAATGTTTTTCTCAGATGGGCGCAGACAAACGGACGGACGTTATGAAAATAGTGGTGATACACGTACGTTCTCGCGTCACTAACGGTTAGGTAAATTATAATACCCCAATATCTGCCACATTAATATATATCAGCCATCGCTTGAAAAACCCATTACCAATCGTAGCGCATTATGCACGACAATTTATTTCGTTTTAAAACTAATACATCAACACAAATTCATAACTCAAAATTACATTATTTTCACCCACAAAAATCACCCAGCAATGAAAAGTTATTTTGAGAATTTCTAACTGCCCTGTCACGGCATTCCCCATGTTGTATTGCAACATGATAACTCCTGAAAGATTCTAGCAAAACTTTTAACTTTGCAATTTTCAAAACACCGATTTTAAAGAAAATGTGACACAAGCCATTTACTTAAGGGTTTTTTATGCTTTCCAAGAACAAATTTAAATTTTAAAAAATGACGGCTTTTTGAAAAAATGATAATATTGAGGCTACATATAAGTACCCTCCAAATCAAAATACCCCTTTCAAAGTGGCAGGTCCTCGAGTTCGTATAGATCAATCAAAGAATACAAATTTGGGAGAAAATCGTCAAAAACATTTAGGCGCCAGAGTTGACCACGGAGAGAAACATTTTTCGTTTCTGTGTAAGCTTCTTACTGTCGTCCCTTCTTCTAACGGCGGAAAAATTCGAAGAAAAAATTGGAGTATTTTTTGAGAAAATGATTTTTTTTTTAATTTCTGTAGTTTCAAGTACAAATTATGCGAAAAATTCTTTAAATAATTGTCTACGATCTCTTTTAAAAAGCTGATTTTTTACAACAGACTATATCTCTATCTTTAACTTTGTAGTTTTGAAATGTTAATTTTTGGCAGTTTCCGAAAATACGGAGAGTTGACTGAAAATGATACCAGCAGTATATTTTTTTACCGTCTTTTGATACATACGAGGAGAAAATTTAAAGAAAAATGGAGCGATTTAAAAAAAATGTTCAAACAAATTTTAAAATTCTCTCGCACAAAATTACACAAAACCTACTTATATGTTCGAAAAAATCGAACATGATCTTATTTCAAGATTTGCCTTTAAGGAGCAGATAAGGAGCAAATATATTCAGTATTGTAGTTGCAGGAAGGTGACCACATGCGACTTGCGCCATTCAATGAGGTGTTCTTTATGTTATCCGAAGACCAAATTTAATCAAAATATTTGGAGCCATTTTTGAGAAAATTTTGCAGATGTTGAGGCTTTGTGCAAAGTACCATCAGAAATCAAAATATCCGTTTGAAACTCCCAGAGCCTCCCAAGTTCGTTCAAGTTGGTAGGGAAGAACCAATTTTTGAGAAAATTGGCTGAACTGTTTAGGTGCTAGCGTTGACCACAGACGGACACATAGGCGGACAGACGAACAGACAGACCGTTTTGCTGTCAATCGATTTTTCGGTAGAGGAAGTAATTATATATATATATATATATATATATATATATATATATATATATATATATATATATATATATATATATATGAACAAGACCTATCCGCTTTTTCGTTTCCAGGGCCTGACTGGGTTTTAATGTCGAAGATTCACCGTTCGCGGCACATGATTATAATACTTTCTCTACTCACATTCGTAAGCGGGCGAGAAAATGAAAACTTCGAGCCACTTTTGAGAAAATTTTGAAAATGTCAGAAGCTTCATGTAAAGTACCCCCAAAATTTAAAGAATGTTTTTCAAATTTGCAGATCTTAGAGTCGGTCTAGATCGACTGGGGAGTATTCATTTTGAAAAAAAATCATACGAATAGTTTAGGTGCTAGTATTGTTCACAGATGGACAGACGGACGGACAGTTTGACTTTTTTGGTATCAAGGGATCCCAAAACGCGTATTTACGTTGATATTTTGAAATCGATTTGCCACAGCACTACGTAACAATTTCTGTACTACGTATAGGAATGTCACTTACTCCGTATGTACGTAGTAATCATGTCTGAAAACATGATTACATGAGAAAGTAAAAAGAGCTTTTTCGGTACGAAGGAATAAAAAAATGTGGATTATGATTCGATTTTATAGATTAAATACGTAGTATGGCGAGAAAGTGAAAGCTAATTAAACGCCTTATTTCAGAATTTTATGCGCAGTTTTTTTTCAAAACTTTGGATTATACTAGCTGAAATGAAGCAAGCGAAATCCACTAAAATCAAATTATACACCAATGGAATTGCAAGGAAATGCTCTACAAGTAAATGTTCATGAATACCTGCATCCACGTTATCTCTTATTTACAATTTTGGCATTATACGATTCTACACTATTTGAGTACAAGCACCATATTACATATCAAGAACATTGAATTTATGACTGAGTGTTCAATTGTGAAAAACAACTGTTATCTAAATTTAGTATTTTTTTCAATAGACAAATATTATATAAGAACTGTTTTTGTGACGCGGTCATTCCCCACTGTGAAACTTGTGAATCGATAAGTGAATAATGGGCCAGTATTTACTTGATTTACGCCAGTTCAAATGTTCAACTTTAAACAGACTGTTTCAAAGCGGCATCGATTGCAGCATACGCTCTACCACTTCTAATATTTCAATCCTATCGTAATACCAGGAGCAAACTGCGACTTCAAACAGGTCCAGCATTGGCCATGAAAATGTCACTTACCTCTCATGATCGGGTAGAAATCAAACGCTGTCGACGTTCGTCAGCTAAGTTCAATACGGAAATAAGAAAACGACATTGGAATAGAAACGAGGGCGCGGGCAGACATGAAAAAAGAGGGAATGAAAGAGAAGTTGGGACAAAGGAAGAAAAAATGTCTGAGCGAAGAGAAAGTTTGGGAAGTTCCAGGGAGGAAGATAGAGAATAACCCTGAGTGTACGATACACAAACATGATTGTATGATTCGATTGTACAGGATTCGATTATTTAAGGGATTATACGTAAATATACTGTGCTATACCAAAATGACGAACCATTTTTATTATGGAAATGTCATTTTATTTGACACAGAATATAGGGATGTCAATAGACGATCGCGAGGGGGTCGCTATGTGACAAATAAACAACCGGTGTAAAGGATCATTTTCGTTAGGTTGAAATGACAGAGCAGAGGCGTAAAAAGCATTGTTTTCAGAGACAAAAGAAAAATATATAAAATTCGGATGCTTCCGAGTTTTTAGAAGAGCATTCATTCGCTAGAGCAACGAGGTGATGAGCGGGTCGGCTCTTGATATATTTTACTAGATCGAGGAAAGACTGTAATTGACAGTTGTATAATATTTACTATCGTTTCTTATATTAGGATAGAGCGTTCTCGTAGAAGTAAATACGTATCTAGGCATCCACCCGAGACGTTAGTGAGGGAAGTCACGGATTATAATAGTATCGCCGAGAGAATATGGAACCAGACACGGACATTAGGCGAGGATTTTATCCAGAAGCAAGATTCTGCTGCGTCGACGGAGAAGGTTCTACGGGGCGCCATCGAACGAAGAAGTGAAGAGCGCGCAAAGACCCACGAATGAATAACAAGGTTTTATAACTATTGTAATATAAAGAAAACTGGTCATGACCAAATATTAATTCATTTTGATTATCAATATAATAAATTCTAATTTGTTAAGTTGAAAGAAATCTGGTTATCATTGTTCGTTACGTACAATCGAGCATTTTAATGAGATTTTCAGATTCCTCGCCACTCCGTATGGATGGCAGATTGAATAATTGGTTGCAGAGTAAATAGCAACAATTATGAACTTCGAACCCCAATTAACTGAGCTAGCCCAACATAATTTTGGAAGAAGAGAAATTTAAATTACGTAGGAATCATTAGGTTTCAAGTGTAACCTTTTCTTGGCGCCCAAATTACATTCATCAGTAATAATTATGTTTCAAAATGTTCCTCCAAATCGGGCTTGTTTTTAAATAGAAAGACGGGGCTTGTTTCAAATTGGCACCAGTCAACGTCGGGCATGTTTCAATACACTTCAGAGGGTTAATAGATGCGACGTCGATTATTATTTTAGTTAGTGTCACAACCAGTATTTTTATGGGGTGCTTTAGATGAAGCCGACTTGATGTTTTCTTACAAATGATTTTTTTGATGATTTTAAATTTATTTTCATTTGTTGTTTAACAGTAAATTTTATAGTATTTATTTAGACATTGAATAAATTTCGTTACTAGAATATTAGTAAACACCTCATTTGTGAATATAGTCAACTACCTCTGGGGAGAAGGAAAAGGAAGGGGGTTGAAGGCCGGTGAACCCTCTTTCCCTCTTCCCATTGTATTTAGTCAAAGTTATCCTCAAGAGCGGTTTGCAAGCCGAATATTGTTTCGATCACCCATGACTGCAAACAATTGTGATGATTACCGGCAAACAGTTGAAAAGAACTTTGACTTTATTCATCGACAAAATTTGCATCATTTATTTAACCCTGGAATACTAGTGATTAGTAAAATTTACTCACTGACATATGGCATTACAGATAGCATCCCTGACGTGGGGTGCAGAGATACCATCTCCTAGCTGCGTAATATGTAATTACATTAATGCGCGCGTAATCTCAGTTTTGTTATTGTATTTGTCTTCTTAAAATAAGCAAATTTGTGGGGCATATGATAAAAATTTTAAAACTTCTTTAGTATTAAGAAGTCCGGTAGAGCGGAGCCTAAACTTCTAGTCTCGTATTAACGTTGTTAAGCGTTTCACTAAAAGTTTCTTATTAATATTTAATTGAGATTTCCGGAGTCTTGTAAGAAAGAATCATTTAGCAAAATTGTAATTAATAATCGCCTAATTTACATTTTCCTTGTAGAAAATCTTCCCATTTGAAACGAGTAAATTTTACACATCAATAGTCACAACCTATACATTCCACCACTTTTTGTCTAGGATGAAGGGTATGAATGAGTTGACAAAGTAGTCGAGTGCATGGCTCAATGCTGCTTTATTGGACGCCCAGACAGTCCGGCTCGGGGCCGCTAGTAGTGCTGGCAGGAGTCGTCGTACTCGTCCTCCTCGTCGTCCTCGTCGTCGTCGTCCTCTCGGGCGTTGCGTGCGCCGTGCGCGTGGTGCTCGGAGAGGCGCCGGTCGCACCGCCAGCGCCCGTACACGCACACGCAGCCCGCCCACGCGCCCACGCCGCTCCGCCCTGGCAGGCACGCGCCGGCCCCGCCCACTGCGCACACGCCCTTCATTGGCCTCAAAACAACAACACATTGGTTATTTCGTGTTTGAGGGAGCGTATGGTCATTAATACTGTTAGAGTAGTGCGTGTTTTTTGTTGACGGGAGGTGGCGGTGATTTTTCCCAGCTGAATGCTGAGAATCGGCGCCGACTTCCACTTCTGCATGCGGGAATTTCTCCTATTAGGTATCTCCCACCAGCGGGACACCACGCAAACCAGGACGAGCTTCAAGATCTCGAAATGTTTAGTTGTGTAGTGCATGTAAGTGTGTGTGTGTAAGTAAGGGGTAAGGGTAGAGCAAGGAAGAGGAAGGAAAGGTCACGTGCGCTCCGTGGCCCGTTTGTCAGGGTACTGCTCCGGCTCCGATCCTGGTGTTGATCGGAGAAACCACGGAAAAATACCGATCAGAGCATCCAGCCGCTAGATTTTTCCTCCAGGCAGCGGCTGACTTCGACCTAGCTATCTAGCTAGTGTCGAAAATCCTGCCACCGTCTAGACTCGAACCTCGAACTTCCTGGTCACAGGTACTGCAGATGCAGTAGTTGATGCTCTGAGCCAGTAACATATTAGGGAGAAGCTCCACAATCTCTTTTCCACATTTTGACCATAAATAGTTGGATGAATAAAAGTATCAACAAAGTGAAGTTAGAAATATTTGTAAAAAAATGTCATTTTCGCACTCGAGATACAGAAAGTATTGCTAACAAAATAGCAACCCACAGTTACCAAAACAATCAAAAGGAAAGCTGAGAAAAACGGACGCGTAGTGAATATATTTCATGAATCTTGATGGTACACTCCGGAAACAGTCCTAAGGAAACTGTTCACCCTTCGCACGAGCACACATCCCGAGGTGGAAATCGAACCCGCAACCCTGCCGTCAAACTATTTCGACTACCCGGTTCCACCACTTCTGTAAATTAATGAACCCTGCAGCTACTTCCTGATACCCCGACACGTACCCAGAATCTTATTCCTCACTCCAAACTAAGTGTATCCCGCCACAACTCTCATCCTCAGAGTAAATATGATATATGCATAAATATTCAATCTGCGAACGCACAGATGTAAGATAAATTCATGCAAAGTCAAATAATGGCCCACAAACAATATTCACATTAAATTTGAAAATATTTTAGCACAGACAAGACTAGCATTGCCAGTAGAAGCACAAACAAGGGAAAATCAGAAATAAAGTTTTGTCTGTTTTTGTAGAACGTTGAACGTAGCTAAAATTTAAAAGTATATATGTATTGTGGACTTTTTCCCTTATTTTTGGACGTAGCCAACAACTTTATTTCATCGTTGCTCACGCCTCAAAAAGTGGTTTACCATTGCCTGGCAAAAATAAGCAGCTCTCTCGGCTTAATAAGCCATTTTGCTACTACCCCTTGTATTTCGAACTGAATGACGGATGGAGAATACTACCAATGTACTACTAGTACCAATGCTACGTACAATTTATGAGATTTATCGTATAACTGTCACGAACAACTCCATTAGTCGTTTAGGAAGATCTCGTGGTCAATTCCCACCCAGCAGGTATAGACAACCACATTTTACGCCAGGACAAATACTTAAATACCAGCGGCCGGCAGCAGCAAAACTGCTGCTGAATAAATCCACACAAAATGGTTTTCCAAAAAGTTGTAGCACATGTTGGCCCTAAAATCAGAATTCAGAACGGACAACCCATTTCCGAGCAGTGGCTTACATTTTTGCCAAACCTTACTTCTTACTGTGACATGAACTATTAAAACAGTACATTACTGCTTCCTGAGCTTTGAATGTCAGTTAAGATGATCCCATTAGAGGAACGTTAGTCGTTAGGAGAACGTTAGTCGACAGTTTTCTTTGTTCTCAAAGACTCGTTTTCTTTTTTCCTCCACGTACACTTCAAATAAGATTGTTCCCCAATTAAAAATACAAGCTATTTTTTGCATTCCGTATAAAATCCCTAAAGGAGACGGTAACTAGGATGTACAAGAGAAATATGTTTTATTACTAACGAATAGTAAAAACATCATGGAAACTAATATGTAACCACAAACGCTAATTCAGTAGGTGTTGTTTTCGACCGTTCGCTCGAGGTCAGAAAGATAAATAATGTGATAGTCCGATACTTTTGTTATTGACAATTGCGTTGACTGGAATTTTCCATTTTATTTTGAGATAAAGGAAGAAATAAATTCCTTCAGAATTAGTTTGAAACACATATATTATTCTATAAATAATTCAAAGAGTTTCAATTGTTGAAAAGTATTCTACAGTTTGTAAAATAAATTGAATTATTAATATTTCGTTTATATTAATAATCATAATATTCTTCAAATGTTATATACCTTCATGGAAGGTTATGACAGATGTCCTTTCGTGTATCGCACTGATACGGTTTGTCCTCCCTCACCGAATTCTTTAGTATCGCAAATGTTAAATACTGATTAGAATTCGAAGGCAAAAGAATTATCAAACGAAAGCGATTGACAAGGCAAAAAACGCTTCTCAAAAAAAATGTGATTGATAAATTGCAGAATAATCGAATCACTTTCTGCATTACATTTACGAATAACAATAGCAATAGAAAATGTCCAATTAAAAGCTATGTAAATAGCTTCTTCCTCCACGAATTAAATAAATAACTAAATACTAAATTTAAAAAATTGATATGCAAATATAAAGAAAGATATTGTATTTATGTACATAAGTATATTATGTATACAAGAGATAATGCAAAACGTTTATTATTGTAATATTGTACTTCAGATGTTTCATAAAGAGACATTTTGGGCGATCCTGTGAATTTTAACTAACGTAAGAAATTAATATGAAACCCGCGTTACGCAAGATATTTTTGTATGGCATATCACTCTCAATTGGTTAAGAGCAGACGCAAATTTTGGAATTTAATTCCAACTTGAGTCTTTCAACTACCTTGCTGTGCGTAACGTGACTCGTGTAACAAATTTTTTACCTGACTTTGAATTAATAACGCTGGCTCAACTACGTAATAACAGAGTGTTAATTAAGAAATTTTGAAAGAATGTTGTGCACAATATACAAAGTCATGAACTTAACAAAAAAGAATACAGACATTTTTAAATTAGTTGGGGAGTAAAATAATCTCTCGAATATTGTGTGCAAGGTTTATCTTCAGAAGAAGTTGGTCAAGCTCATGAAACGTGCGTTCTGGAGTTATTAAACCTAGACTCACTTCGTTTCACTTACGAACTTAATTGACACAGAGATGTAAGCTATTTGTCTTGTAATATATATATATATATATATATATATATATATATATATATATATATATATATGTGTGTGTGTGTGTGTGTGTGTGTGTGTGTGTGTGTGTGTGTGTGTGTGTGTGTGTGTGTAGTCGTTTTAACAAGAGCTATGTCAGTAATTCTATGAATGTTATTATTGCCTTTATCACAAATACGACCCGCGACAAACTCGTAAGCCACGACACTTATAATTATAAACGACTACACTCCTGCTAAAGAAGTGATGAAGCAATGTATTGTGCAAAAACATTACATTTTGTATTGATTCTGTGCGTCGAAAATAGCGTTTATAATTGTGATTTACACTAATACTATTTATTCATACAATATTAATAAATGAATAAAAGTACATGATAATTTTGTTCTTCTGGAAAGCACGCAGCTGAGCCTTCACAGCGAGCAGGGTCGCAAAGAATGCAAACGCGACTTACGGCCTTGTCCCCCAAATCCACCGAATGTCCCCCCATAGCCGGCTCCGAAGCCGCCTCCGTGGGCGCCCCCGTAGCCGCCCAAGCCGAAGGGCGGGAACCAGTTGGCCGCGCCCTCGAGGACGAGCAGGGCGAGGGCGAGGGCGAGCAGGGCGCCGAGGGCGGTGGCGAGGTGCATGCTGAGGACCTCTCGCCCACCACCTGGCGAGCGCGATCTGCCGGCTCGGCCGAGCCCGTGGGCTGCTGCTCGGCCCCACGCGAAGTTCTGCTTGATCGGGTCTCGTTAATGAACGAAGCGTCGTCTCCTCGCTCCGATCGCCACGAAGCCTCGACAGGCACCAGTGAACGCTCGTCGAACGTTCTGTGTGCCGTTGGCGCGTACTGATTCTCATTTTGAATTAATGACGCTGGAATGAATAAATAAGTAAACACGTTTCTAAAGGATTGATTACTATTAACAGTTCTTCTCATATTCAAAGAAGTATCTCTATGGTTATTAAAAATTTCATAAAGACGATCACCCTTCACATGAGTCTATACAATTCATTGTAATAAATCTGAAGGTTCGAGAGGGATACAATACATACACTGACTACATTACTGTCTTTCTTCATTTAGTTAGCAGACTCAAGAAGTCCAGCCCGTGGTTCATGCTAATATTGTCAACACGTAGTGATGAAGTTGAAGTTCGTATTTTCTTCTCTCTCGATCATGAATTCCAATAATGAGATCTACAGAAAAACAAATATTTGTTGGATGACGCAAATAATTGCGCCGTTACTTTTATTTGTCTCTATTGGACTGCATATCGAACACATACATTTCATGGTCAATATAAATTAGACCTGCAATTGTAACAACAGGAGGAATATTGATGTGTTGATTTTCCGGACTACTGTTGAAACTCAAAAATCGTATTTTGTAGAAGAGAGAAGTTAATCTTACGAAAACTTCATTGTTTTCCAAATATCTGACAAGGAATATCGCCTTATAAGTTATATCAGA
The DNA here is from genome assembly GCA_011170035.1 of Teleogryllus occipitalis. Lineage (NCBI taxonomy): Eukaryota > Metazoa > Arthropoda > Insecta > Orthoptera > Gryllidae > Teleogryllus > Teleogryllus occipitalis. The sequence goes on from BLKR01001334.1 coordinate 84,413, forward strand.
AATTGTTTATGTCTCTTGTTTTTTTATATATTAAATGTGTTTTCTAAAACTGAATAATTGGGCAACATTATCGCATGAAAATAAGTAGCAATCTATATCCATCAAATAGCTATGCATCTGCCATCAATTTCAGAGGTACAGATCTATTCCACGTAAAAAATGATGTTTTTGGGACAGATACGTCTTAAAATCTCATTTTTCGCAGACAACCCGAGGCTCTGCCTGAAAGAAAAGCTGCCTTGAGAGACCAAACTGATGACGTACATCGTTTGCACAATGGAATCGAAATGAATGATTCTTTCGTGTCAATAGTCACCACACAATGGGATCCCCCTAATCAAAGTTGCATTGACGCATACCGCAAATTTTAAGGCTTCGATTTCATTACACATGATGTCAACACACTGCTATTCTTCTTTGCAATGTCCTCTGAAACTGCAGAAAGCTTTTTTTCATTTTATTTAGAGCCGCATAGACGAATTATTAGCAACTTTATTTGCATTTTAAGGTTGTAATGTTACTTACACTTATGCAATTCTTAGTATACATTTACATTCTAAAAGACTGATTACTATTAACAGTTCTTCTCATACTTAAAGAAGTATCCCAATGGTTTTTAAAAATCTCATAAAGGCGAGCACCCTTCACATGAGTCTATACAATTCTATACAATAATACAATGAAACCACCAAGCTACAAAGGTTACAACTGCTTTCAAACAAACCGTTCAAATTTTGTACGTGACATTAGATAAGTCACCATCCCGCATAAAAATAACTTATAAGGTCGAAAATATTTCTTACAATCGAATTATAAAGTCATTGATAACAAAAGAAACATCCTATATAACCAATACATGTACTGAGACCAAATTACAATAAAGTTTAATTTCAGATAAAATGTGTTTAAGGTGGCTGAATATACCCTTAAGAGTTTATCTGTGAATTAATTGTGGTGTACGTCATGGTATTTGATATATTTTGTGCTTCTGCAATACTTGAATAGAATGAGAAAAAAATAAATATTGAAATGTAATCGTAGTTGCTCAGTTTTTCCGCCTTCTGACTTCTTTTAGGACATCTGCAGAATGTTAATAGATTTTTTTTATTTATGTAACGTTGTATAGCAATTTATTCATTATTTCTGTGTTACACATTTCAATTGAAAGGTATTTTTACATATCTGAAATGTCTTCTTCTCTTGACGAGACATAGGCTATCCATTCTTGTGGGGCTGAAATATTTTGAAGTTGAGAAAAAGTGTGAATTTTTGCAAAGAAAAACATGCCTCGAAAGGATCTTACGTGCTGAAAAGACAAGCAAACCCGAAGTTACTGTTCATAAACATTAGCGAACAAAATTGAAAAATCTCAAAATGGAGGTCAAACATATACTCAGGTTCATGCAAGCAAATATGGACGAAGGAATATTTTGGGCTCTAGAACATCAACAAAACGTTAAAATATTGTAATTAGCAATAGAAAGCTTATAAGTAATGACCTGAGCAATATAACGGAAAAGTAAACAGAATTTATTCCAGATCTGTGCAATAGAAGATATTCAACTTTTGCTCGAAAGCAAAGAGATCACGTATGCGTGGTAATTTTACATCTTCCCTAGCTTCCCTGGCTCAGTAGGTCAAGAGGCTTGAAAATTTGTCAATTAATGGATCAGTGTTTCTAATATTTCAAAATTTAAACCATTTTGTGACCTAAAACATATCTAAATATAAAATTTACTCTCATGATTACCTAGGACACAAACCATAACCATTGTTTGCTACATTTGCAACGCTGTAATGTACCAGTTATTAGAGGATGCTTTATTTCTTTCTCTAGGTAAGCTTCAGAAATGAAAGTATCTTCTCAATTGGAGGTGAGACCAGTCAAATTGCGAGACGAAGCAAGGGAGAAGTGTTCATGATCGATTATATTCAGCAAACCGTGGAACATCCCAAGCCAATAAAGGTGTGGAGAGTCATAAAAAAAACAGTTGTGAGGAAATGTACATTGCTGAAGAGAAAAAGAAACACGATCAGTAAATGAAGGTGCTGATGACAGCTGTGTCGTATGAAGTGACGCACTTGAGTATGAGAATTCAGTCGGTATTATGACAATAGGTAGATTGACACAATCAAATGATTGAATTTCTCAGTCAAAATCGAATCTGTTGTTATTGAATTTTCCCCAAGTTCTTGACTGTCTTATGCAACCATAGACACCTCTCCCCGATCCGATACATTAGGAGCCATTTATTTGACGATCTGTCCAAGATATCATGAAACAATAAAATATCTCTGCCCCCCTCCCCTTACCACTCCATCTCTTTCTCTTTCCCTCTCTCTCTCTCTCTCTTTCCCTCTCTCTCTCTCTCTTTCCCTTTCTCTCTCTCTTTCCCTCTCTCTCTTTCCCTCTCTCTCTCTTTCCCTCTCTCTCTTTCCCTCTCTCTCTCTTTCCCTCTCTCCCCGTCTCTCTCCATCTCTCTCTCCCCGTCTCTCTCCATCTCTCTCTCCATCTCTCTAACGTCACTGCAGTCCACAATGTGTGGCTTGACATCCGCTTGCTTGCAGTGCAGCCAAAATTTTTCAGATCGGGGGGGGGGTTCGGGGATCAGCAAGCGAGAATCACGCGCGGGTCGTAGCCCGTTGTTGAAGGTACTGCTTTTGAATCCGATTGGAATAGATTGGAGGAAACCAAGGAAACGATCAACCACGGGAGCGCGCCAATCGATGTCTCATCTAAGGAAGAGAAGAACATGGCCAATTCATTTGGTTGGTGTCGGGATTTCGCCATCGTTGGGACTCGAACCAAGCACCTACAACCTCCTGGTGTATGATTCAATTGCGGGCTCACAACTATACATGACAACACTCTCTGAAAATTAATGAGATGTGATGAGAATAATATGGAGATTAAGTTAATTTGCTTGGAAGAGAAATGCAAGTTCTCTTGTTCTATCAAAATTACAACACGAATAATTTTGCCTTGGCTTGACTCAAACGACTATTTTATTTTTAGGTCTCCTTCTGCATCATTGATTCACTGATTGATTATTTCTTGATTCCGGGTGCGTCAACTGTTAAGCATAGTGCGCGCCAAATGATAAAGTCCTTAGTATAGTGCATGTTTTTATCACGAGAGGGGGCTGTTTTCCTTGGCTAGATTCACCGGGAAAACCTACACGTCATCTTGCGGTGTTTCCACATCCAGGTATCTGCCATCCGCGGGGTATCGCCTCAGTCCGGACAAGCTCTAAGTTCCCGACTGGTTTTCCGACGTGTGTGGTAGTGTATTCCAAATGTATGTGTGTGTAAGTAAAAATGTGTGAGGAAAGGACAAGGAAGAGAAAGGAAAGATCACGCGTAGATTGTCTATTGGGATACCAGGGATATTACTCCTTTACTTCTTGCTCTACCAGGGATATTACTCCCTGGAGTGGGCACCTAGGCTTAGCTTTTATCAGTACCCTCCGCCGGCGCACGAGTACGCAAATAGGCTTGCTTTGGCCCCGCCAGAAAGGCAGTTTACCCTCACGGTAGTCTTCCCATTCAATGCCTGGGTCGGCCTACCAACTCAGAGTTACCGGCTTACAGGGCCTCAATGTGCCGGGAACAACTCCACCCTCTACGCCCAGAGTACCGGGCCACTGCCACGACGAAGCCAAGAACCCAACAGGGGGTCACCCGAACTAAAGACCGGACTTAGGACCCTTCTTGTCTCCTCACTACAACCACCTTTATGCTATCGATGTATTGCCGGAACCTAGGTGACGTGGCAGGGCGGTTCATGGTCTCCGTCTGGTATGTGGGATCCGGGTCACCCAGAAGAAGCCCTTCGCCCAATCCCGCCCAAAGGTGGCGGCGATGGTGTAATAGTTAGCGTCTCGGGCTGTTGCACCCAAGTTTGCGGGTTCAAACCCGATCGAAGCCGTGGATTTTTAATGGCGAAAAAATCCTTCGTACGCCTTCTTTCGGAGGGGAAGTAAAGCCGGTTGTCCCATGTTAGTAGATTTACTGCATGTAAAAGATTCTCAAGCCTAAATGAAGCTTCTGAGTTAAATTCAAATTGCCTATTTCGTCGCGCTCGTAGGTGAAAAGAGTGTAACGAAATTTGCGTGGTCAGACGAAAGAGCAGGCCTCATGGCCTGAGTCTCGCCACGTAAAATTAAAAGGCATTCATTCATTCACTCATTCATTGAAAGGTCGATGCGCCAGGGGCGCAACTGGTGGGTTACCGGTCGAACCTGGCAACACGGAGCTTAGTGTCGCCAACTCTCGCTCTTCTTGAAGCTGCGACGCGGGTGCTGCCCTGAAGCTCAGGGCCCGAGTGCTCGTTTACAAGTCTCCACCACCGCGGTCACAATTCCCCCTGCGGGGTAAGGGTGGAGAAGGTCGCGTGTAATCCGTAACCCGTTTGTTAGGGTACGGCTCCGGCATTCGCCTGGTGTTGATAGGAGAAACCACTGAAAACTCCCGATCAGAGCAGCCGGCCGCTAGAATTCTCCAGACAGCGACTCAATTCGACCTAACTATCTAGCTAGTGTCGACAATCCTGCCATTGTCGGAACTTGAATACTAGTACCTCCAGATCAGAGTCACTGCAGTGACATCAGTTGATTTACTAAGGTCAAGCAGCGCCCGCACGAGCAACTTGCCCGCCTAGGGAGCTTGGCACTCCTACGAGCACGGGCAACTTACCCTGACCGTCCACTCATGGCCCCTTAAAATTCGGAAACGGGTGTACATCCGGAAGCCGGAGTAGCTCCAGGTGGTGAATAGTCGCTTCATACGAAACAATTTGCCAGTTTTTTTCTACCTAATAACCGAGAATTGTATTATATTTATTTTCTTCATTATTTATTACTATTTCATGTTTATTTTCTTACTAAATTCTCCCTTATATAAACATCTTTGCTAAGTGACATGAATATGTTTCAATGGCGAATTATTTCCTTGTTTTCGTTTTGTGTTGTGATATTAAATCACTCAGTTATTTATTGTATTTAGAAATAATGTGAGATAGATAAATTAACAAGTCTATATAAGTTAACAATAATCGCTTACGGACGGACAGTGCTATTAACAGATCAGAATATTTGCCTCATAAAACTTCTAACTTGAACGTAGAAAGTTCATGCTATTCTATTACACGTACGTAAACATAATTAAAAAATCAAGATATTTTTTATTCAATTTTTAAAAAAAAATTACTCTTAATTGAGAATTTGAAATCGGTCTGATGTATTATTTCATTTTAATGGATCTTTTCTTTGCCTTAAAGAGAATAGGAATTAATATAGCTAAATTTGTGGCAATAAATATCAAGTAATTTCTCCCAAAGTTTGTTATGGAGTGATATATTGCCATTCCATAGCATTTGTACAACCCTTAATTTTAAATCTCGTGCCCATTTCTCTGGACCCAGTGTCCGCGAGCTCTAGTAAGCTTGTTACTTTGTCCGTGACCTTGACATGCCTGCCCTAAGCCATCTCAGCCTGTCTTATGTATCGTCTTATTTCTATGTTTCTTATATGGAGGCGTTATTTCATTAGTGTCACAACTCCACTTTTAGAGAAACTGAGTTAACTCTATTTTCAGTCCGAGCAAGTGGTTTTACATTTATTCTGAAAGTGGTAGAACTTCCTGTTCTTTCTGTGAACGACATAACGTATTGCAATAAAAATGAGATTGGAATCTATTTATTTTGATAGTGGTTTAACTCCAATAGGGCGGCTACTTTTTCACGAGTCTCGCGTTGAGTGATTGTCGAGATAATTACAGCGGGAGCAGCGATATTGATGATATAGATCTTGAACCAGATTTGCTAATAGCAATAGGAACCGCAAACTCTATAATTATATCGCATATTTTTGATTTAATACAGAAATTCAATATAATCGTTTGTTTGTGTTACAGTAAAACACCTTCAAAATTCAGTAACAAGAAGGGAAAAAATTAACAAAATTGTGTCTGTTATTGGTAAAAAATTAGATGGATTAGGTTTGTCAAACATAAGCTTTCTATAATCATGCTCAAGTAAACGTTAAATGAAGACATTGGTATCTAGTAAACGGCAACTACCCGCTCCACTGGGGGGGGGGATACCTGGAGGTGACATTTCCGGAAGACTTGTGTTGGTCGGCTCCGGATCTCGCCATCCCAACGGGGGTGGAACACCGCCTCTCCCTGGATAAAACATTCACTCCACTAACGGAGCTATTGATCTTAGCAATGGACGAGCCCGGAAACACCCATCAATCTTGCCCCGGCACTGAGAATTGGCCGTGATACGTCATGTTTCGCTCACGTGGCCGCCGGCCCTTCATTGGCGTGGCGCGGGGCGTCGAGTGGCGCGGAGGCCTTGGGCGCGAGAGGCGGCGCGTGGCGACGGCGCGCGTCAAGGGTGCGGATTCACGCCTGCCCGTCGGCCACAAGGCCCAGGGCGGAGGACCCACTCGAGATAAAGCGGTATAAAAAGCTCGCGGGCTGCTGGACATGGCACCTCTCGCAACCATGAAGATCGCCGTCGCTGCTTTGCTCGTCCTAGCCGCCGTCGCCGCTCAGGTAAGGCCCGCCGCCGCCACACCGGTGAAACAAAACAATCGGGGGGGGGGGGGACGTTCGATATCCAGGAGATTGAAATTTTGAAGAGCAAGCATAAAGGTTCTAAGTTCCAGACATCGAATATTTTTTCTTAACATTAACATTTGAACAACATTCTACAGACATCCGGACAGAAGAAGTTTCCCACCGTTCACTCAAAACCGGGAAAATGTGACATCGAACCTTTTTGTTGGCTCCGTTAAGTGAAATAGGATCACTACGAAAAATACTTGTTCTCAGCCAACATATTAATTTTTACTGCATACAGACCGAGAAAAATGGCCCAATAAGGTATTCAGTTGCTGTAGGAACATGAAAGTATATTGCATAACTGCACACGCAATTCACATAATTAGGAATGTGTTCAATCTAATATGTTCCTTTTCATACAAAAATTTATTCCACTATGCTAACGGTGTTGCGAGTAAAGGATACTTTTGTCTCAGTGATTTGGAGCTCGGCAGCTCACATTTCGTATCATGGCGGTCTGTCGGATCACAGTTTATGCGTTTTGATTACTGAGGTTTAGGTAACACTTTGAAATATGAAATATAGTTTTTCTCACATTGGGAATGTATACTCTTTGAATTTACGTTTAGTCTGTTTAAACATTTCTTTTCATGACGTAATAAATATAATCATTTCTCATTACCTTCACAAAAATAGAAAATCCAACCCTTCATTTCAGTCAAAACTAGATACGTTTTAAAAATTAAAAGAACTTAATGTAACAAAATTCGGTAAATTTATAACCAAAATATTCGCGGAAAACGTCTTAACTGAAAATAAATATCTCAAAGATGCACATGTACTTTTATACAATCACATGAACAAAACTTAGTATAAGTGACTATTTAACAGTGATGGGAAATTGACAACAAAATGTCAGACTTCTCCCGAGTTGACGGCCATCTGCGAGTACTTAAACAAAAATCCAAACAGAAATTGAAAAATTGACATATTAAACAATTAAATGACTATTATTATTTTTTAATACTTTGAGCAGATAATTCCCTACTTTTCTTGTCGCAATAGTTTTCAAAAATAATTATACAAATGACACTTTCAATACAACACTGTCCAAACAATAAGTCATTTCATGATGTGCATACGAACGTCTTTACTATTTGTGTCTTGATATCCGTTGTTCCTTCACCCACTTTACGCCAGCGTTTGCATTCCGTCCCGCAGGCGGTCGATGTGGAGAACCTGAGCCATGTCATGCCCACCATGCCCGTGTACCCCGAGTACACCTGGGACCAGTGGCAGGAGATCATGGCCAACCAGGAGGTGAAGGAAGACCCCCAGGCCGAGTACCCCGGCACTGAACCCCAGGCTGGTGAGTCCCCTGATATCACCTTTCAGTGGTTAATGTCTGTGAGAGACCATTTTTCAATCGAGAAAATGTTGACAAATATAAAGAAGTGCAACTGGTTTTAACACATCTTTTGCCGTTCGTGTATTCTTAAAGTTACTGTCGTACTTTCAGTAACTCCGAAATATGTTTACAAACTCACTGTGGCGTTGAAGTACCTAAGTCTTAGAAAGATATGTACACCTACCCGTCTTGTTTTGGCAGAGTGATATCTGAACCAAAAGTCAGAAAAGCATTTCTAAGCACTGCACCAACATCTAGAAAATTGGAATATGAGAATATCATAATTTTATTTTGAAAATAATGCCTCGTTAAATAAATTACCTTATAGGCTTGAAGAGGACATTTTGTTTTGTTTTTATATGCTAAGGAAACCAATAATAGCTTACATTGCTTGTACGAAATTCCAAATGTATAGAGGAGATTCCTTCGGATCCGTTAATATTTACATGACTTCTTAAGAACTCTAGAAGACAGTTACAGTGAGAATTGTTTGACAATCCATAATTTCTTACTACAACTAGTCGTTTGTTTATCACAGAATGTAAAATAATCCAATTAATGCGAAAATAAAAATAAAAACAGTAATACTGCAAACGCGTAGGATATCTTACGTGCATTTTGATTGCTTAAGATGCAAGGAGACCAGTGGCATAGCGTGGGTGTCAGCCGCCCGGGGCGAAGGAAAATTTCGCCGCCCCCTTATTTAGGTATTTCAATTGAAAAGATTAAATATGCAAGCTTGAACAACGTAGCAGATAGCCAAACATTCAATTACATAAATTTAAAAAACGTAAATACGAGTAAAATATTTAATACACAGTCGAATGTAAACGTATACGAGCAGTACAATTTTAAGAAAATTTCAATAATTTAAAAAGCAGTTTGGAAAACGCATACATATTACAATTAAGTTAATGTCAATTGGACTACTGACTATCCACAACTGAAACTTTCTTTAAATAGTCAAAGCGTCACAATTTTTCGGGTGTTATACAATATTGAACACTATTCTTTATCTGATAGAAGTCGTTCTCGCTGAGTATTAGTCATAAGCAATCCATGCACAAAATAACATACGGGTAATCCCTACAAGCCAGTACAGACGGGTTGCCAATCGCTACAATCAGTAAGATGTCATTATTATATACATATTGATTTAAAGAAGTCGTCACACATTTTAATCGCTGCGAATCGTAGGTGCGACAAAAATATGAAATGAAATGATTCAAATTGTTACAAGATATTAAAATTATTTATTGTGAAATTTTGCCGCCCCCTAAAAGTACCACCCCGGGCGGGCCATCCCTGCCGCCCCCCACTACGCTACGCCACTGAAAGAGCCGACTCCATTTCGATCTCTTTCTCACTCGTACCGTTCCAGCGTTAAATATATAGTGGGTAGGGTCGTTGTCTTGAGGGCGCCGTGTGTTTGGCAGCTGACGCCGGCTTCGCCTACCCGCCGCTGGAGGCCGAGAGCCGCGTCATCGGAGGCACCGTGGCATCGCAGGGCCAGATCCCGTGGCAGGCCGCCCTCGTCCTGGACGGCGCCGGCTTCTGCGGCGGCTCCCTCATCTCCTCCACCTACGTGCTCACCGCCGCCCACTGCACCGCCGGGTAAGCCAACGCGCGCTTCACTCACGCTGCTGCGCTGTTTGCAAGGCTACCACAGCAAAATTCTAGTTCGTTTATCGACGCCGATACGTTTTTTATTACTGGGGAGCTGAAATTTCACTTTTCAAGTGTTGCTAATGCCACTTTGTAAGTTGTTTAATTTATCACTCGACTACACGTGGTAAAAGTATGGGGAAGTGATTCTGGAACTTAAGAAAACATGAGCAAATTATGCTTTTCCCCCCGTACGTTACATACATTTTTTACTATTTTTTAACGAAAATAAATCAAATCACACGAGCTCAAAAGTATTTAAAAAAACTAAGCATTTATGTTATTTGCCAAAATAAGGTGTTTTTTTAAACATTTATGCTAACTTTTGATATAATATTACGTATCTTCCATAAAGTTAATCTGAAGAACAAAATTTCAAAAATCCCTGATTAAAAAACTATTATTTTTAAATAAAGATAAATATTTAATAATAATATAAATAATATAAATAATAATTGAAAAACCGATGATCTGAACTAATTTTTATCATAAAATATATTTCAAATAGAAGGATTTATTTTCTAATATGAAAATCGATTAAGTGTTAAGAATAGTGAATGCCCGAGAACATTTTATGAGTTGGAGACTCCTATCTTGGGCTTTAATGTTGCAACATTTATACATATTAATACGAGATGCGGTTACGGGTGAAATCCTCACATCTAATTATGTTTCAAAATCGTTCATGTTAAACTGTTTTCATAAGTTTCGATATCTTGTCGTCAACTTTTCTCGCGAAGTCATTCATCAGCACACTCGACGGTTTTTGTACAAATGTTTAATTATATTGCATCCTTCCAAAAATGAGAACGACAAAAAGTGACATGTCTTTCAAATTACTGTAGATATTTTGGGATTCAGAAAAATCTAAAAATTTCCATAATTTCATGAAAATCTAAAAAAAAACAACGAAAAATACATGTTTAATCGAACATGAGGTTATTAGGCATTCTCAGTAGAACTCATTGTCAGATCCGAAACTGTCCTCCTTTTACAATCTCAAACATCTAAATATGAAAATCAGTCACAATTCGTCCTCCTTCCTGTATCTCCAGATCATGCTCCATGCTAGGTAGTAGTTGTCAAGAAAGTTCAGTAGCCATCGAACCATAAGACTTCCAGGAAAGTAATTACGGATGTAGTCGTATTGGTTAAGATAAAAACTACTAATGTATTTAATTTAGAGACATGAGCCCGTGGCATTTGGTCAGAGAGACATGAGCCTGTGGTTATTGTTCTCTTTTTGCCTTGCAGCATCAGCTCCTTCCAGGTGACCCTCGGCGCGTCCAACATCCAAACCTCCCAGACTGGCACGGTTGTCCAGACCACCCGCAACAAGATTCAGCACGCCAGCTACAACCCCAGCACCATCAACAACGACATCGCCCTGCTGCGCCTCAGCACCGCCGTCTCCTCCACCAGTGAGTGCCAACACCACCCGCACCCGAACCCACATTCCCTTCCTATATTGACGCGTTGGTACTTGCAATTCATAAAACGTTTGCTAATGCTAAGGAGAAGAAACAACTAGTCATGGAAATGAATGAGGTAGATGGTATCCATGAAGCGTTTATTAAAAGCCACTTTTCAGAAGTTTCAAAATTTACTTTTAAATTTAAAATAATTTTTCGAATTTTGGAAAATTGTTTATCTGGAACTTTTCTCACTTGGCAGTTCTATTTCCTTTAAATAAAGTAATACATATGAGAAATATGATAAGAACGTACATATTAAAGAAACAAAAATTTGAAATAGGAAAACATTGTTTCCAGAATGTTTAACTTCTTTGTTAGTTACTAAAGACATATTTATTTTAAACATTTGTTTTTTGAATATTCTACATTATCTGCTATCCACATTTTGCTCAAATGGAGCTTTCTTTCTCTTCAAAGATGCTTGTTCTTTGATTGTGTGTTCGACCTCTCTGTGAGACAGGGGTTTTTCAAGTTTCGTGCTTCGCGTTTCCGCAGGCTACATCCGCACCATCCGCCTGCCCCGCAGCTCCCAGGCCAGCAACACCTTCCAGGGCAGCACTGCCATCGTGAGCGGTTTCGGCCGCACCTCCGGTGAGTGTCATTCGCGCGCAGAATCGGTGCATTCGGCGAAGTCACAGAGGACGGTGACGACTGCACTGAGTGCCGTGTCAAAAACATTGACCTCCTAACTTGTCGAAAAGTTAGGCAGCCACGCCCCCCCCCCCCAAAGTTTAAATGTTTCGTGTAAGAAAGTAGGGACGAAAACCTATGAAACAAATTGCTAACGCAGGCACAACGTATCTCAGTTCGTAAGTTTATCTTGTATTGGACTACTCAATGTTTTCAAAACAGCGATAGTTGTCGTAGATGACTCAATTACGCTTGCGCAGTGCCTCCCTTCTCGTGTATCTCGCTTGCATTTTAGGCTGTGGGCAAACGCGAGTGTTGCGAAACGGACGTTACAACGTCCGTATTTTCACGGAAGTCAGTATTCCAGACATATAAGCAGAGCACAACGGACGTCGCACAGCGCACTCGTGTGCCATGCCCCATGCATGTCTGTAAACTTTGCAACGGACGCATTATTCCGTCCGTTAAAGTGCGCTCGTTTGGACTTAAACGGTCGTTGAGTGCACAATTATCTCATGCGATCTCTTACCATCCCATGTCTTCCGTTTCTCGGGTCACGCTTCGGTAGCGTGCGACTCTGCGCAGAACTCGGTGACACGACGCGCCGAACGTCATTTGCGCTTGAGTGTGTAACTGAGCCCGTTGATTGATTAGGGAATATGTCTTTTACCTACGGTTTTACATGTACTAAGCTGAACCTTGAAAATAGAAATATTTTTCTCATTATGGGACATTATTATAACGATAGTGATTGTCGTATGAAGAAAGCACACGCAGAATGCTGAGAACTAATTCAGAGGAAATTATTATTTCGAATTTTCTGAAGTACATCGTAGAGTTTCTGAGATGTACTACATGTCAAATAAGCTTAGAGTCGGAATCATGACCTATGTGAAGATTTAAGTTTCCGTATCCGGAGTCAAAAGATATTTCGCTGATCGGAATGCCGCTTTCTAGCCACAGTTCTCAACGGCTCGATCATCTTACTGCGACCTTTCTCTAGCTGAAATACGTGGAGGTGGGCTCGTCCTCTTTGCGCAGACCAGAAGACATTCGCGGTATGACTGTCAAATGTTGACATCCGTGCTTAGGATATGGTGTCTCCCAGCACTTATACTATTTTTAATTATTAATTTCTGCATAAGAGCGCGGACAGAACTCTATGAGCATATCTGAGAAGAAAATACAACTTTTGGTTGAAAATTCTTTAAAATAGATAACGAGAAAACGAATACATTCAGTCGAAAGCGTGTTTCCTCACTATACCATGGTTACTGCGCATTCCAAATTAAACTGCAATAAAGTACCCTCTTTGTTCACTGCTCTCCACAACACTTTTCGCTCTAAGAAGTTTTAATGGCCTCCATTTCATACTACATACATGATTGAAGTTGACTGAAAAGCCGTTTTTCACTGCAGGCACCAGCGGCATCAGCCCCAGCCTGCGCTACGCCTCCCTGACCGTCATCAGCAACACCAACTGCGCTCTGTACTTCGGCAACTCCATCAACTCCTACAAGATCTGCACCACCGGCGCCAGCGGACGCAGCCCCTGCAACGTAAGTGTCTCTTCGACTCGCACTCGAAGTACATGTTTTTTAAAAATATTTTATTGATTTTGTTGGTTGTACATAGGTCAGTTTTAGTCTAAACTTTACATATGTTTGATAGGCCTACATGTTAACTTATATTTAAAACTTATTTCAAAGACTTAAATCTAACATAAGGTTGAGGATGCCCTATTAGGTCCTCTATTCTGGTTCAAATTTGGAGAAGGTTTTGAGGAATATATTGTAGGGATATCTGTTTTTTATTCTGGTATGGTTAGGGTTTTTTGCGAGTCTAAAGGTTGCAAGGGAAGGGATTTGAGATAAATAATAATAAAAGTCGGTGGCTAAGTATGTGATGTGATGTGATGTTCAATGAGATCTAAGTTGAGTTCTTTATGAAGCTGATGATTTAGATCGAAGAAATGTAGATCCATTAAGTGAAGAAATTCATGTCTGGCGTAAACTAGGTCCCGGTCTCAGATTGTGTAAACAAATCTGTCCATGTAATTAAAAGTGACGGAAATGGTCACAAACTCACGTGTAGCAGCAATCTTTAAGATATTGCTAACATTTCGGAAATCAGTTCATAAGAATATTAATTATGATTTCGACATTTTTTGAAAATAATCAAAATTACTATTGTTGGAAGAGTAATTATTGAAACGTACGGCACGCCATCATGACTTTTAATAAAACGTTTCTTTAATTTTTTTTCCTAAAATAAAATAACCAAACTTCTTATTATAATATTCTCAAGAAGCAAAAAGCTTTTTGGGCATTTTAACTTCACTCTGTGATGACAGATTCGAGCTTTTCAGAACATTTTGTTTCTCAATTAAGGTGAAAGTATCATTAGTGGTCATAGTTTAGAACATTTTTGTATTTTTTTTAAATTCTTGCGCAATAATCCTAAATTCGTTTTGTGAAACTCAGCAGGCGATTAGCATAATTCTTTTCGAGAATATCCTTTGCATAGAAATGGACAATTTTAAATTTTAAAATACTTTTTATCAATTTATTTTCCATTCCCAATTTTCATACAGCAGTAGCTATTTGAATATTGAAAATTTTGGATTATCTTCAAATACTTAACGCAGTACATACCACTACATTCTACCCTCTGAAAGAGCTTGAGTCACTCAAAATTTAAAAAGTATCAATTCGTGTTACTTGCAGTTCCAATATTAATAAGAAATTTTCAAGTTATTCTTTAAATATAAAATAAGGGTAAAATAAATAGATTATCTTCATTCTGCACCTAGTCACTAGTAGGCTATACATTCAAACAAATAGGAAGTATCCAGTTTTCTTTTTCAAATCCTATGCTTGAAGTAGAAACTAGTGACGGTGTGGCCACTGGTTTTTACCCTCTTGACGTTGGCTTTCCTTGTGCTTCACAGGGTGACTCTGGTGGCCCCCTCTTCATCACCGACAGCGACGGCTCCTACACCCAGATCGGCCTGGTGTCCTTCGGCTCCAACGGCTGCCTGGCCTCCTACCCCGCCGTCTTCACCCGCCTCACCTCCTACCTCAGCTGGATCTCCTCCAACACCGGCATCGCCATCCAGGCCTAAGCTCTCGAACGCACGCGGCGCGGCGCGACACGGCGCGAGGCGAAAAGGCTAATAAACTCGCTGCCCAGAGGGTAACTCTGGCGGCACAAGCTTAAGATATCGCCTTTGTCATGCATCATCTCTTCTTGGATACTTTGATTACACATCCCTCCCTACCTGGAGCGGTAGCTTAGTGCATGCAGATGTCACTGCAGCGCCTCTGACCGGGAGGTCCTAGGTTCCAGTCCTGACGGCGGCAGGATTTTCGACACTAGCCTTCCAGCTAAGTCGAATTCAGTCGCTGTCTGGAGGAGAATTCTAGTGGCCGGCTGCTCTGATCGGTAGTTTTCCGTGGTTCTTCGATCAACACCAGGCAAATGCCGGAGCAGTACCCTACCAAACGGGCCACGGACCGGGCGCGATCTGTCCTTCCTCTTCCTTGTCCTAACCTCTCCCCTTACATATACACTTACACTAACATGCACTACACTATCACATATTCCGAGAGATCGGTCGGGAACTTAGAGCTTGTCCCGTCTGGGGCGGTGCCCCGCTGGTGGGAGAGTCCTGGTTAGGGGGAAACCCCACTAGCCGACGGTAGGTCGGCGCCGGATCTCGCCATCCAGCGGGGGAAAATCACCATCTCACGAGAAAAAACATACACTACACTAACGGGGCTAATGACCAAAGCAGTTGACGCGCCCGGAAACACTAAAAAATCAATCAATCAATCAATCACATCCCTCCCTCATGCTGCTTCCCTTACATGAGTAATACTTTATTCCCACATTTTCCACGATACGCACTAAACGCGCTTCCCAGAGTTTCCCTGGTGGTGAAAGCTTGAAAGAGGTCCTTTATCAAGACCCTCTTGTTGGATACATGGCTCGCGGACTGCAACACTGACACAACTCGATAAACACAAATTTTGAGTTATTAACCTGATTATATAATTTATTGTAAAAAGTGAGTGGACTAGATATTTTCTCTGTTTTGGGTCCTTGGAAACTAGGAAGTGGAGTTAACAGGGATACAATATAACAATCTTGACAAGAAAAAAAATTCTTACTTTCATTTCACAAATATAGTTTTGAAAAGCTGAACCATACCTCGGAGCTAACAAAACAAGAAACATTGTGAAGAAATGGGGCACAAAAAGTCTTTGAACGTATAAAGTATGTGTTGCAGAACAACTTTATTTTAAAGTAATTAGTAAGATTGCCCTTTGCACGAACTACAGCTTGTTGACTGGCTGACATGGATTTCACAAGTTGGAAATGAAATCTCGGATGGACTGAAATACATGCCCCATCAAACGCTCTCCTGATATCTGTCTTTTTGACCATTGTAGAAATCACGACCGTTAATAAGTAGTAGGATAATGGATCACGGGATCGGTCAATTAATGAATTACATTAGTTTGCCAACGTTTCGGAATATTTAATTCCTTCATCAGGGCTAACAAACAAAAAACACAATCACAATAAATAAGGACAAACTCTTCTGAACAACAACATAAAAAAACATGAATGAACATACATGTAGAAAAATAATTACACAGATAACTAAGTAAATAAATACATTATATACTGTATATCTAAGTCAAGGTCATATAAAGGATACACACCTTACTAATACATATACTGGTCAACCATAATGTTCCTCCACAGCACAACTCCAATACAGAGTTGCTGAAGCACACACGTCCATAGCATTTGGACCATCTTTATCCATCTCCGACGCCGACGTCCTCAGGTCCAGACACCATCTTCTCTCGGAAGCACACTTCAGTCACCGTTCATCAGATCAATAAACTATTTGCTGCTAACATTCCAGTCCAATCACTGACAACTTCGCCCAAGCCCTCAATGTCCCTCCAACTCGTTCACATGAAATATTTTGAACTCCACTGTCACACTTAGAGTTCCAATTTTGATGTTCTCTCAATATCCATTCCCTAGTAGATGCTTACAAGTCCCCAAAGAAAAAAAGCTCCTAACATTAATTGGAGCACGATCCGTTCATGAGCACGGCATCAGTCAGAATGAATGTCTCTCGTCTTCTTTCAGCCCTGCAAAGCTCGGTTCATAATTTCGATTGTTTATTTGCAGATAACATTTGATGTACTTTCGTACCTAGCCAATCTCTAAATTTCTTGCAAAACGAACTAGCCGTCTTCACGACTGTCACTGCTTTTTCGGCCAATCCCAGAATTCTATATAGAATTAACTAGCCGTCTCCGCGATTGTCACTGCATGAATATGTTGACCTTGACGACGGCTCGCTTACCGTTGCTATGTTAGCATATTCACATAATTTATCCCCTTTAATTGACGCCATTTACAATAAATGTTGTACAATATTCAGTGACATATTGGTATGTCACAATATACTGTTAATTTGTAAGGACTTTTGAATTTCTTATTGCACGCTTTACAGGAACATTCATTTCTTATAATATTCCCAGCTTTTTCCTCGCGTAAGTGTGCATTGAGATACCCAGGTGTTACAAATTCTTTCCTGCATTCCGAACATGTGTACCTCTTGCTTTGACCATCTAATAGTTTTGAGACAATATTTTGGATAATTTCCACAATTCTGTTTTGTGCTTCCATAATTCTCTGTTTTTTATTAATTTAACTTATTATCTTATTGCTCCATTGCGCAGGTTCCTCAGACTCTAACGGTGCTCATTCACTTTTTACTTTGAATATGTATGTTCAGCAAATGTTACAGCATTATTTTGCCCGTTTATCGTTCCTAAATCGCCAATTTATTGCATCGTGTCAACAGTCTTGTATATCTCGTCCTTTCATTCCGATTTTAACCCAGCTTTTGATTTCACAATCGGTCGATGTCTTTTATTGCATCATGCTGCGTTCAGTTGTAACGCTTTTTGAGCAGACATTCAGAATTAATTCTTTATATTGTACAATTTAGAATAACAATCTCCAGTTTTCTACTTTGTTTGAATATTCTTCTGTATCCATTACTCTGTTCTTGCATAATTTATTAGTGTAATCAGTTATCATCAGGTCGATCCCAGACAAGAACAAAGTGTCACATGTGTACACATACGGTAATTCCGTGACAGACAGACTGTTGTGTGTCACGTAGAGTTCTTATTGCCTATATGAAAACTAATGTGCTATGTTTAGGAACGTTTGGCATTGGCACTACTGTGCATGTCACTTAATATGAATTTCAATAGTTCAGTATTGCCGAGAGCACGAATTGTACTTTATCTTGTAAGTTACTTAATACGCTATAAACTGTTTTACCGACGCAAGAACTGAAAAGCTGGGCCGCGCAATAGCAGTAGTCATTGAACAAAACTGTACCTCGTGTGTGGTCAGAACGTTCGTACGTACTTAAGCATGTAGTGACGATTTGCAAGAGTATAATCTTCGCCCCTCTGTGCGAGCAATTTCTACCAGTCGGCTAGTATAGAGAGTAACAGCACTTCAGGTCTCGATATTCACGTAAATTGTACGTGTTTTTGCCTTTACAGAAGCTAGTGCATTTTATGGCAATAAATGTTACTTATATTTGTGCGTTTGAATATTTTTCGAAGGATTCCGCGACCCACATCCCATTCAAATGACTCCATTGAGCTATCTTAGGAATCAGTCCACTTTATATTTATCCATGCACTAAGACAGACAACATCTCCTCCAAAAATTTTTCAACAGTTTACTCGTTTTTCAGGATTGGTTTATGGCTCACACTTCAGAAACATTTACTACAACTAAATATTAAACAGTTGGATTATTTTGTAAAACTGTAAACTTTCGATGGAAAAACTAGATTCAATGTGATAATATTTCAAACGCTACATTCTCTTCTACTTGATTTACACCATTATTTCATAATATCTTTATTTTTATAATATAATATACGCTTATCACTGAATAAAGTTTATTTAGTGAATGTCGTTCCATGTAGTACCTTCAATTTGCGGTAGGTATGTCTGGAATGCGGTAAGTATGGAATCTCGAAAATGGATTGGAATTTTGTCGCAGCTGTGATGACGACTGGCAGAGAGTTCAAGAAACAGCGCCAAGCGAGCTGATCACATCCAGGAAGTTCTCAAAAATTAATATTTTACAAAGATATTACACATGTACAAGGCCAAGAATGTTCTAATTTAAGAATTCCATTAAGTTTCCATTGATCATAATTGAAAGTAATGATAGGCATCACCAAAGAATTGATATTTCAAACATCTACGGATAAATATTCAAATTATTTAAAGTATAAATAAATAAATAAATAAATAAATAAATACGGATCCAAAAAGAGAATATAAAATTCAGGTATATGATTGACGGAAGTTATTATAAAGTTAAAGCATAATTCACTGATGTATAGCTTAAGTCAGCAGTATTTTTTATTAATTGAAACAGCAGTTACAGTGGATGTCATTACGCTGCTGAAACTTTATTACGAATCAATTGTTGTTATTTAATAGAATGTTTGCATGGTAAGGAAACAACCACCAACTCCAGTTTTTGCCGAATTATAAAAATTATTACCGACAGTGTACTCGTCTGAGAGGTAATTTTCAGGCTCATCAAGAAGAATATAATTTATTCCGGCCCTGAGAGGTGTACAAATTGTAAAATTTGCGCTTGACAAAATTAAAATTAAAGGAAGACATAAAAACAACAACGAGGAAATAGTATTGATATTAAAAGTAAAATAATAAATAATAAAAAAGTGGGGACGTATTTAAATACGTGATGATAATACGTAATTATTGATAATTTCTTCACTTGATTTTTAGAAACAAGAAGTCCGGAATTTAACATGCTAATTTTGCACGAATATAGTCAATTTCCAGAGCAAAGTTTGAAAGGGATTGAGTACGAAAAAGTTGAAAATTACACAATTATTTAAAAGAAAATCCTATTTTATAATTTTGTCCAATCCAGATTTCTCATTTTCTCGGTGATTCATGAACACCATTGTATTTGAAAGCATCTTCATTTGTAGAAGCCAATTGTCAACACTTCTTTTCAATCTTTTAGGTCTGAGCAACATGCGTCAGCTCGCCACATGTGTCAGTAATTGAACCCTGAGCAGGTGCTTCTACCGTGCAAGATAACGCCTACACGCTGATGTTTTCTCTTTAGAAGCCATTGTTTTGCTAACTTCTTGAGATTCTTGCATATTTTCAGAATAGCATTGGAGTCAAAAACATCATTAATAACTTTTATATTGCTAAATTAACTACACTGCATCATAAAATACTATTAATAATTAAGAAATAATTAATTGCGAAATCCGAACAGGTCGAAGTAAACTTCAATGCCCATATATTTAATGTTTCAAATAATTTATCTGAATGAGCACTACCTTTCAAAAGATTCATTATATTGTTATACTGCTTCCCGTGCCCCCAAAACAACTTGAACATTTAGATTTAAATTTATTGCACTTGCTAGAAATGTAGATGACAGAGAGAAATCAATCCTTGGCATTTGAGATACAATTTTAGTTTTCATCGAATTCGTGAATTGATGAGTGAATGTGAAATAGTTTTGAACATCGTGAAATAATGTCATCACACATTTATTTCTTCTCTCTGAAAACGTTAAATTGGGAGGTAATGATAACGCGGGCAAAGATAGTGGCCTCACTGGAAATGATTTATCTGGTAATTAAGTTTTAATCTTTTCAATATCTTTTTTCAATTTCTTAGATACTTGACCACCGTCATTTTCCAAGACTTCAATTCTGCATGCATTTTTAGTAAGATTTTATTAAACTTGTTCAAAAAAGTTTCTCTTTTGTTAAATACTCATTTAAATTATTTCCAGAATTTGTTAAAGTAATTCTTTAGAATTTTTCTCGACTTCATCAAATTTCTTTTCTGTCCATGACTCTACGCGTCCTTTTTTACTTTAGGTTTTGAAACCTTGTGAAAGTTTATCCTGTGCTTTTTTCCAATTTTATCATAGTATCTGTATTTCTCGTCACACTTTTAGATTTGCTCGTCTACCTGATTCATAATATCGTTAATGTCGCATGTGTTTTGCTTAACTGGCTATTCCAGTGACTATTTTCTTTCTTTCGAAGTGAAATTTCAAACCGACTGATGGCTTCAGGTTATCCGACAGGTTTCTTTGATTTCAGGAGACAGACACGAATCCTGAGGGATGGCTGGCGATGTCACGCTAAATGGCGCGACGGTGACCTCACTTGAGTTCATCCGAGCTGAATTTGAATCACGTATTTCGTCTCCAGAGTGATACCATCTCTGCTAATGTTGAAAGAAGCATAGTGAAATTGGCGTGGTCAGACAGAAGCGCAGATCTGATGACTTGAGTCTCACAACGTGAAATAAGGCATCACTGAATTGAATTGAAAGCGAGTGATGGGAGATGTTTGGTGAGTGGAGCAATTGGCGGTTGGGCGAGGGTCGGCAGAGAATGGCTTTTGTAATACACAAGTCTTATGGTCTTTCGGAGTCATTACAGAAAGCAGGGAGGGTGTAAAGGCAAAGCGAATCGGTGTATGTGGCAAGGTGTGCGTGCGCTGGGCGTGCTCAAGTACGGAGAAGGTGTGATTCCTCGCAATAAAGATGAAACACGTTTTCTAGATTACAACATTTTCGTGGTAAACTAAATAATTAATATAACTACTGCTTCTTGGCGTAAAACGGAGCAATTATTTGGGACTTCAGCTAAATCTCAAGGCCGCTAACAAAACAAGGATGTCTCCTTGTTCTTGAATTGCTGATACTTATCGACCACTTCCTCGACCTGGCGTAAATTCATCTGATAGGTTTTATTGATAGGATGTCTTATTCGCTCATGGCCAACCAGTAATGATAATTCATAATCTAATTAGTCTTTTTAGATTTATAAATATTCCGATGAGGCGATTTGTTATTGTTTGCTATGTTGAGTATCTGCTCATACGAATATCTGTAGCTCGTACAAGCTACAGATTCTGGAGGAAAGCGAGTTAATGCAGATTGTCTGTAATTGATTCAATATTAATTGTTAAATTTGCATTATCTTATGAACCGCCTGATCGCACGCCTAAAACACACACACACGGACACTTTTAGATCTAGATCTTTGAACCTGGAAGCCAGTAATAAGTAAATTATTTAATTACCAAAAAAACTGAAAAAAATATATCCAATTTTTACTGAACGCGTTTGTATAAATCAAGATTTCAGAAGTTTTGCATATTTGTATTGCGTCATGTAGCCTCAGCAGTTTATAGCGACATGTACCCAAATAATCGAAAATGAGTGTTTTGGTATAGTTTTGATATTTGTTTTTTGTATGTTGTGGGGTCACTTAACAAGAATATTAGGTTTGACAACAAGAATTATGCCTGGGAACACATTTTTAAACAAATAATCTGTAAAAATGCCGACTTTTTGTTATTTTAAATAACTAAAAGGCAAAACACTTCAAAAACGGATGTTATTCCACTTTATCTCAATATATCTATTCTTTTGCAATGTTGATCTGTTATGAAACGAAAGGATAAAATTTCCTTCATCTTATCTATTCAAGTTTTTTTCTTTCTAAGTTCCATGTATTAGCTGCAAGTGTGCAAAAATATGTCAGGAAGTTATTGTGAAATGGCACTCCACTTACCCTCTCTCCCACACTAATTCCTATACACAATTTACACGCAATAAAGTTATGTGCAAATAAAATCGGCGCCTATTGAATCATTTTAAAACTAATTGTAAAAAGCAAGGAGATAATTAACAACGTGAAAAAGAAAAAGGAATATTTTGGAAGCCGATGGACTACATCTTCATCTTCGCATACTAGTGCGAAGAATAGAAACGCTCCAGGACATTATTATATTAGCAATACGATACTAAAAATCCTGCCCACATCCGAAATCGCATGTATAAATAATATCTATAATTTGACACTAACAATAGGCCATTTCCCTATAACGTGCGTACCGTCAAACATATTTTCGTTTTCAAAACTAAACAAAAATCATAGATCGACAGAAAACTATAGACCATTAAGTCTTCTGCCAAGTCTTTCAAAATTACTCAAAAATGAATATTTAAAAGAGTAAATAACCATCTAGCGAGACAATAGCCATTCGAAATCATTAGCTCGGTTTTAGAAATAAAACATATACTGCTCATCATCTCTTAAGGATAATCGAACAAATACCTAAAATTTACGACCGATTTACAAAATACACAAAATTTATGACCGATCCTGAAGACATTGAATTAGAGACCACTCTCTATCCAACTTCCTTCAATTGATACGCTTATGACCTTGCCCTATTTGTCATAATCTGAGAAGTTTTACATAAAGAACTTAAGAGTATAATGACCTTACAACTTTTCGCCGATTACTGATACGAAATTTCTTCTTGTTGACATTGGATCAATACAAGTGAGTGCACTCGAGATATCGTGGAATCATTCGCAGGCGGTGCTTCAGCTGACATGAAGGTCTTCATTGCTGTTCTACTGCTTTTTGCAGGTGCCGCTCAGGTAAGTCTAGGCGATAATAATAGACGTGGAAGGTTACTCTCAAATCGATCGTTAGCAAAATGTAAATACACTCGAACTCTTCGAAAAATGGAGCAACGTTTGACACCGTTTTCACTATTGAAATAGAAACAATATTGTGAGTAAATAAAATTGTAATTTGAAATGGTCAGGCAACAAATTAAGCAAAATGTGTTTTCGAACTTTATATGAATTATATCTCTTATCAGATAAGAGAATTTGCGTGCAACAAATGAAGGATAATAGAGCAAAAATCCAAAAAATTTCAAACTTCTCTGGCCTGAAAATTAATTACCAACAATGTACAAATAAAATGTTTTTATTCTCTTTTGCTGTGTTTAGAGTTATATCAATGAGAATATTTGACTTCGAACCGAATCTCACTATGACAACTAATCTACATAATTACTAGTATTTGAATTATTCTTAAATTTGTTGTTTCTCAAAAGTAAATTAAAGCTTTTTATAAGAATATTTAAAAGTAGTCATCGCAAATTCATTAAACTAACAAATATATTTTACTATGAGGCGGAGAAAGAAGATTTATTCAGAGCACGTGCAGATGTTGGTGTCGATCATGACGCTCCTGCTCCTGTGCTGGGCACTGGTGAGTACTCGCATTACGTTTATATAATTTTGAGATCTTTCACGGTAACTCAGAGATATCATGAATGAAATTAACAAGGATTGTCTAGGTTATCATCTACGGTCGCCGTTAGATCTTGTAACAACGTGGCCGCCTGTAGGTAGTTAGGACTCTGAGTTTGGAGAAAAATATTGTAATAAATATAATTATTTTCATTAAAACTTTATTTGCCGACCTGGATGGCTGAGGTGACTAAGAGCGAGTACCGACTCAGCGCTTCGGTCCGAAGGGTCGCGGGTTCGAGTCCCGCCTTGGGCATGGCTGTTTGTCCCTTGACTTTGTGCGTGTTGTCGCGGAGGGCCTCGCGTTCTGCTGACCCCAGATCACAGGAGCCCGCAATAGTGTTTGTCTAGTGTATGGTCGAGTATGCGTCCCTTCGGGACGTAATGGGCAACCGGCTGTCGGCTGGATACAAGCCCTAGGAAAAAAAACAAACTTTATTTTATTACAATATTATTTCATTTAATTAATTTATTACAAACTAATATTTTATTACATTTGTTCAGTAGTTATGGGCTCACGGTATAGTAGGTTTACTGTGAGTACATAGTATTTGTCTCCGTTGTTAATATAGTAATGAGACAATAGTCAATATTATTTCATTCAACGTGTTTTAAATACACATGCAATTGTACAGATTTTGACTCATCAATGTAAATTTTCTTTTAAAAAACGTCGACGAAAGTAGCGTTGTACGCCATTGATACTCAAATATACGCAAAATCGGATACTGAGTAACAACCGCGCAGTTCCAATTTTACCGCGCAACATTACATAACTTTCATACCACTACCGCGGTAAAGAAAACGTTATGTAATGTTGCACGAGTAAAAGGGCGAATTTTCGGCAGAAAAAACTTATTACAGAGTCCTGGCAACAAAAAAGTGGATAAACTTAGATACTAAAGTTAGAAAAAAATTGGTGTGGTGTAGGCAGAATCCATATTTTGTGGGCCCTTGATACCGAAAAATCGATTGACGGCAATACTTTTTCCCGTCTGTCTGTGAACAATGCAAGTGGCTAAACCGTTCAGCCAATTTTCTCCAAAATAGATATTTTCCGATCGATCGGACTGGCTAATGTCGCGGCTCCTTGAATTTAAAATTGATATTTTCATTCTGGGGCGTACTAGAGTGATATGGGGTTTATGTCATCCTGCAGAGTCCATTTAGCCTTATCAGTGTCAAAACTTTAAAGAAAAAATTTGGAGCCGTTTATGAGAAAATCGTGTTTTTGTTATTTTTTAAAATTGCAAATATTGCACGCACCAGTGTACGAAAACTACTAAAATTTTGAAAAAAATCTACATGATTATGTCCAAATATTTCATTTGAAGGAAAATTCTCTGTCTTCAATTTTGTAGTTGGAAGTTGTAGGAAGTAGTAGTTGTAGGAAGACGCCGAAAAAATCAAACATTTGCAATTTTCGAAAATTCAGATTTAACCGTGAAAACTGGACCTATGCCACCTTTGTAAGTGTATTTTACTCTATGATTACAAAAAATTTAAAGAACAATTTGGAGCCGTTTTGGAGAACATTTTGAAAATGTCCGGGGTGCTTCATGTAAAATACCCCCAAATGGACAGGGGTTTCTTCAATTTGCAGAAGATTGTACGTGTGTTTTAGGTGCTAGTAGTGTGGACGGACGGACGGACGGACTGACGAACGAACAAACGGACAGACAGGCAGACGGGCGGACAATTTGAAAAAAAAAAGCTCTTTTCTCAGTAGCAGGGGACCCCAAAACGTGTATTTCCGTAGAAATCTCGAAATCGATGTCCCGCAGCATTACTTTTTCTTTACTACTTATATTTCTCCGTATATACGAATGTATACGAGAAAGTAAAAATATATGTATTTTTCACGCTTCGTTTGTTTAAGAATTTTACAAATGGTAGTTGAAGTGTGAGATAGCAATTATCATATTTTGATATTACATAGCCATTACCAATATCGCCAGAAAGTACATGCTGTTATATCACCACTAGCTTTAATTAACTGTAATATCAAGAGAGAAGTCAACAATAGAACCCAGAGAAGGTTTTTCTTTTACCACAGAGGAGTTATTTTTTGTCGCTTTGGACTTTTATTTATAAAATTTTTCTGAACCGTTAGTGGTGGTTTCGCGTTTCAATGCTTATCGAATAAAGAACTGGTTGAACTAAAACAGCATGTACTTTCTCCCCTGTATTTTCACGCAAAATTACGCGAAAAGTACTCATATTTTTGAAAAAATAACATGACCTTATTTCAAAATCTATCTCTAATAAACAGATTTAATTAAGGGAAAACATCTCTATCTTGAATATTTTAGGTGTAGGAAGCCACCAAAAATTTTGAACCTTTGCATTTTTTCAAAAAATCAGGGTTTTCAACGATCATGAGACCTGTGGCATGTGTGACACATGAGATCTGTAGTGTCTTAAACCCTTTACACTTTTCAACAAAAAATTAATCAAAAACGGTGGAGCCATTTTTTGAAAATTTTGAAAACGTCCCAGTGGCTGTAAAATACCCCCCGAAATTAAAGCATCGGTTTCAAATTCAATGGGCCACGACATCACCCAGATCGATTGTAGAATATCGATTTTTCAATTTTAGAGAAAATCGGATCTACAGTTTAGCCGCTAGCGTTGTTCACAAATGGACAGATAGACATAGTTCCGTCATTTGATTTTTCAAAATCATGAACCCACAAAACAGGGATTCAGGCTATACCGCGTGTTGAAAGATTTCTTTTCTAAATTTAGCAACTGTATTTATCCATTTTCCTGTTACTAGGGCTAAATAATAAGTTTTTTTCTTCCGAAAGAACGTCGTTTTCTCCCGCAGCATTTCTCCCTTAATTTGTTAAGGAATACGCAAATCAAAAGATATCAGAATGCACAATTAAAACCCCCAGAAAGTCTCCGGAGAAGAAATCAATAAAAAGACGTGTCGTTTGAGTGGAAAGGGACGTGCGCACCGTGCGAGTGTTGCCGGGTGGGGGTGGGGGGTCCTGCGAATGCCGGAGCCACGGATTTCGTTGAAGGCGCACGATCTTCCCTTCCTTTTTCTTGTTATATCCTAACCACTTACACTTTCAGGCACTACACTACCTCACATGTCGCGAGCTTAAGGGCTTGTCCTGGCTCGAGCGGTGTCCCGGTGGAGCAAGATACATGGTTGGGGGAAATTCGGTTAGGCGACGGTAGGTCGGCGCCAGATCTCATTCTCCAACGGGGGAAAATCACCGCCACTTCTCGAGGAAAACACATGCACTATACTTATGGACTAACGATCTTAACAGTTGACGTGCCTGGAATCACTAATGAATCAATGTTGCAAGGAGCAGGAAGCGGTGGCTCAGGGCATCAAGTGATGTCACTGCAGTACCTCTGTGGTCCTAGGTTTGAGTCCCAACGGCGGCAGGATTTTCGACACTAGCTTGTGAGCCAGGTTGAAGTCAGTCGCTGTTTGGAGGAGAATTCTAGCGGCCGGCTGCTCTGATCGGTAGTTTTCCGTGGTATCTCCGATTAACACTTGGTGACTACAGTACCCTAACAAACGGACCACGGACCGCGCGCGATCTTTCCCTCCTCTTACTTGACCTATCCTCACCCCTTACTTATACACATTTACACTAACATGCACTACACAACCACACATGCCGGGACACCGGTCGGTGTTTTAGAACTTGTCCCAGCTGGGGCGGTGCCTCACTGGTGGGAGATACCTGTTTGGGGAGTCGAGTTGCTAGTCGGTGGGTCGGCGCCGGATCTCGCCATCCAGTGGGGGGAGATCACAGTCACCTCCCGATGAAAAATCTGCGCTACACTTACGGGATTAACGACCTCGGTAGTTGACGCGCCCGGAATCACTAATAAATAAATAAAAAAAGTCAACGTTGCAGGGGGTGAGGCGCGGATCGTGAACGGCGGCGGGAGCGGCGTGCCGCAGGGCCAGTTCCCCTGGCACGCCGTGCTCACGCTGGACAGCTCCGGCTTCTGCGCCGCCTCGCTGCTCTCCGCCACGCACCTGCTCACCGCCGGGCACTGCGCATTCGGGTGAGCCACGCTCTTTTGCACTACTGGTAAAAGGAAGTATTACTTAGACAATGGAAACACGACATTCATCAGCTTATACATTTCATGTTTCACATCGCTCTCCTTTGCTGCTGTTGCGTAACGGACCAGGGCGAATGCGCCGTCGCGGCGCGATTCAGCCCGCGATGTTGCCGTTTCCGCATAAAAGATGGAGTGGGGAGGAAGCCACTGCGGAGAGACTTTTTGAACGCTCTGTACTGTCATGTACGCCATGTACTGTCGTAACTTGGAGGGACATTCAACGCATTGTCCTACCAGCGAACATAGGTGGAACCAGTGATTAAGTAACGTATGTTCGTTATAAACAGCTGTTTATTATTATTGCACGTTCTGTGGTCCTACGGCGGTCGCCCAACTCGCCGCTCAGTCCGTTGCTGTGAACAAAACCACTCACGATCTACGCTTACCTCAAATAGCAAAAGGAGAGCTCAAGAAAACGTGCGCATTGTGAAGCTAAATGTCCAAAAGCAAAACTGCATTTACTCAACAGATCAGGGAGAAACCTATCAAGATGGGAGACATTGTCCCAGAAGCTGAAGTAGGTAGTATATTGTACGTTACAGGCGTATTCAGTCTTTTCAAAATTATACAGTAGTTTAAATGTTAACTATTTCTTTAAATATCATTGTTAAAATAAATATTATTTTTGATTGTCAATGAAGTCTCTAATATTACAGAAACAGTTAAGTAGCAGAAAATACTTTACTTGGCACATAAAATTGTGTATTAATTGTAATTCAAGAATGTCATTCGGTAATGTGTTGTAAAATAACGTACATGCGCGGCAGTGAACACACAAGTATTCGTGGATTTCTTGTAGTGAGCTATTGATACTGACTCCTGATGAATATGATTCATACGAAGTGCTCAAAATTTTCTTTTAAAATTTGCATAAAATTATATATTTTTTTCTTCTACAATATTCTTTAAGTCATATCCTTATTATACTTAAGGGACCGAAAAAATGAGATAGTGAGAAAAAATGTATTTTAGGCGCCGATAGGTATCAGCTGGGTAGAGAGTAGGGCAATCCAAATAGCTAGTCCAGACTAAAACTTTTATAAAAGTGCCTAGCGTGAGAAATTCTGTGTCATTCTGTAGCACCTCTAGTTAAAACGTGGCTTAATTCTTGTGGTTTTGAAAATAGAAAAATTCTTGTGGGTAAAGAAGTTTTGAAAATATGAGTTAACGGGTGAATAAAGTCAAGCACAAGTTTTTAGTAAACAATTTCATTTTAATTATATGAATAGTTATTTTTTTATTTTACTGACTGTTCTGAACATATTACCGCAAGAAATTTCAGAAATAAAAATCTTGTCGAAAATGTTTTGGGGAACGTATGTTGTTGAACGTAACGTGCTTTTTGTCCCTTCAACGCAGAAACAGCAATTCTCGAAAGCTTAATTTTAATGTAACATGCTAAAAATAGTTAACATAATAATTAAATAACAAATTATATACACAAATGAAACGAAAAACATACAAGTATTTAATGAAGTTTGATCAGTATGTAAATGTTTACAGTCATTGCGGTAAAAGACGATTATATTTTCCGAAATAATATTAATGATTTAGTCTTACGATGATTTAGTCTTACGCGTCTTATTTATGATTTAGTCAATGTTCGTTTTGAAATTATTCATTATCTTTTAAAAATACAGATTTTCTTTTATGGAATGTAGAAAAATAAGAGTTATTCAAATTAGATAAAAACATTATTCTGTTATTTCTAGGTCCTGAATTCCAATTTTCTCTTCCTATTTCTTTTACAGAGTCAGTAAATTTACTGTCAGATTGGGTGCTACAAATCTTCAAAATGCTCAAAGTGGAGTAATAGCTCTTACGACCAACACCAAAATTATACACCCGAATTACAACTCTATGACTCTGAACAATGATATTGCGCTTGTGCGTCTCTCGTCGTTTGTTTCAACTACAAGTAAGTACCATCCCTCTGAAATTAATCCTCAGGTCTGAACTGCTTGGGATTCGGTAATTTAATACCCGATTTCGGTTCATTGGGGCTTAGATAGGAGGCTTGAATAAAAATCCAGATGTTTACGATTCTACAGAAACGTTTTCAAATACTTCATTAACAGTGTCAGTATTGAAACATCATTGATGCAATTTAGAGGGGAAACAATAAAGCAGAAAGTGTATATGATTACCTAGTTTCTTAAAAAGAAATATGCTTAGAGTGCAGGTCGCTTTCACTTAAGGGCAATCCAAAGACTAACCAGGGTATGGATTATCGATAAATGTAAAAACTTCCCAAAATGTATAATTATATAAACTATAATTATTTTGAAATTTTACTTTCAGATGATGGAATAAAGAAAGGTATTGATGAACGAATCACCTGATTTTTTATTTCAGTATTGACACATTATTATCATATACGTTATAACATTATACGTTTCAGAAAACACTTGTTTCCATAGTGTTACTGGAAAATAGTTAAAATGAACTCATTTAAATTAATATGTGGCGTAATATATTTAGGTTACAACTATATAAAAACGTACTAACTATGCCATTTGGAAGAGGGACACCAGGATAGGGGCGTACAAGCTGAAATCTAAGCAACAAGTTGCTGTTTATTTTGACAAACCCAGAACTTTCTCTATTTTTCTACTACCTGGTATCTGAACTCGCAAGCCCCTAATGTTCCTTAAGATATTAGTCGTCCTAATCAAAAATGCTTCTGAACAGAACAGCATAAAATGATTTTCCAAAAAGTAGCACGCACGTTGTTTAAGAATAACAAATGAAATGCTTTTACATTAGCCTGCAACAAATTAAATACTTTAACAAACACAACCTTCAAGAATACTGCAATAATGTAGAATCGCACATACAAGTGAGTCATTTCAGATAGCAAAAAATGCCAGCGTGATGAACAATGAATTATTCCTTTCCCATTTTAGCATTAGCAGCATACATTCCTGTGGAAAGTGTTTTTTTTTTAATTTTTCGATTTCGTCGCAGTCTGGCGTAAATTAATACAATTTTTTTTCACATTTCCGAGACTCGAAGCGTTGTTGACAACTCGGCCATTCAGTCATTAATGCCCTTTGAAAACAGCGAGTGTACTGGAATTTTGACGGCCGGTTGATGGTGTAAGTCTCTGGCGACTAATAACAGGCCCGATCGCAGAGCAGCGCGTGATACAGAGTTGTCATAATCTCCACCCCCGTTTCTTCAATTCACAAATTTCCCTTTTTCATTTGTATCCGAAAAAATGTATTTCTTTCTTTAGCAATGCTTAGGTATATCCTCAGAGCTATGACTTACTATTATTGCAACGTCGAACGTTATACAAGAAAAGAAATTTCCAAGAAACAAATGTGCAGAAAAGAAGCGTTTCTCAGAAAAATGCAGTAATAACATTTTCCTTCTAAAAGATGAGAATGTAATTTTTTTACTACCTGAAATGATTTGCTCTGTGTGTTTTAGCTGCTATAAAAAAGTTGTTCTGCTTGTTAACGCAACACGTGAATAGCAATTATTTAATGGCGGACGGGTTCTTCCTTGGAGTCTTGCTATCACATGACATCAGCTGTGTCGTCAGCAGTGACACACTGAGTAAGAGTACTCAGTCGGTACGCGCAGTATGAGAATAGAAGTAATAAAACATTCAAATAAAGTATTTTCTAGTCCAACCGAAACTGTTTCATTTTATTTGGACAGGCAAGAGCACGACCTGAGTTTTAGTACTAGCAGAGTGAGTGAGTGAGTGGGTGAGAGAGTGGGAAAGAGAGGGAAGAAGGAGGAGTTAATAAATGTGGTTTTTACGCAGCATATGTACGCCCCATCCGCCTACCGAGAGCTTCTCTGGGAGTTCCCGTTGGAGCCAGCGTTGTCTCGTGCGGTTACCGCACTTCAGGCAGTGAGTACCCGCTTGTCTTTGGTATTGCGTGAGAATTTGACATAATCTATTGAATAAGAAAATGCAAGAGAGAAGAGAAGCAAGTGTGTTAACACCAAGTTGCTTTATTTCTATTTGAGAGAGAAAGGAGTTTAAATAATGAAAATATTCTAAAATATTATGTACATTATGTTAATAACCGGTTAATAGATCGAAACTACTTTCAATGAATTTGATGAAGCATGATGAGGTTAAGCTTCAAAGATCACTTTACAAATACGGTAAAGATTGTTCATTTTTAGGGCAGTAATCATCAAAGAATCGTAATTTTGGAACAGAGACTCAATCAAATCGATCGGATCTATGGTTTCTGAAAACTCCCGTATTACCTTGTAATTGCAAGACGCGTGAAAAATGAATTTTGATCGTCAAAAATGTTGCGAGTAAATATTTAAATTTTTAACTTTAGAATGACTTTGTATCAAAAGCTAAAAGTGAGATAAATTATAAAACAAGGGTTATCAATATTATTGAAAAGAATCTTGATATTTAGAGCATGAGCAATTGTTACTCTTCAAAACCTACTACGAACATTACGGTAAAGGTGCCAGTAGTTGCCTCGTCAAGCACAAAATTTGAAAAATAAGAATTGGAGGCCTTCAAAGCTGCACATCGTGAAGCTTATAGCTTCTAGTGAAGTAGTGTAGAACAAAAATAATTTGTTTCTTTTCCCTTCTTTTGTATATCAAGAATAAGAAGAAACAAATTGTTAACATGGGTATTGCAAGGATCATACATGAAATGATACTTCATTTACTTATGTCTGAAACATGTTCAGTATGTGCGTGGGTATGAGTCAAGTATTTGTCCGTAATCCAAATTTTGCTGTATTCAAATGGCTACTACTGGATCAATGTTGGGGTTTCGAAACAAATTTATACAAAATTTGGAAAGAAATTAAAAATTGGCTACTTTTAGAAAAGGAATCATTCAAAAAGGTATTCTAATTACTGTTCCATTACGGATTTAGATATCAGCTTAAGAATATTAAGAAAACTTCGAAAATGTTAACTATGGCAACGAATTGTGCTTTTATTCTATTGCATGAAATGACTTCTCTTAACACTTTTATCTTCAATTATCATGGTTTGATGTAAATATGGGCATTTCGGGTGCTTTAATGAGGGCTCCGCTGCAGGCACCATCGTCAGCCCCGCCATGAAGTGCTCCACGCTGACCACCATCAGCAACGCTAACTGCGCGCTGTACTACGGTTCCATGGCCTCCAGCAACTTCTGCGCCACCAGCCCCAGCGGCAGCAACCCGTGCCTCGTGAGTAGCTCCCCCTTGCGTCATACCGCCCGCACTAGCCACAACTTGGCGCAAAGTTGATACCTCAAAGAAAGTTTGGGGATGTTATGTGCCCATCTCATGAGGTGTATTGTGAATTCCTGTGATCATTATTGGTAGTTATTCAAATTATCGTTTCCATGTTGGCGCGGTAGGAAGTATTATTCCTTAATGAAGGACATCATGGATAAGAGTCCAAAATTTATTGCTTATTTATTCTTGAAAATAGATTTTATTACATGGGAGCGGCTTTTTTTATTCAAAATTCAATTAGTACATGACAGTGTAGAGATCACAGAATTTGGAAAATTTGCACAGAATTCGCTTCTCCCCATAGCACGTCATACAGTTTTAACTATTTTTTGAGGTAAAATAAATAAATAAAATAAATAGTAGAAAGGTTCTGAGCAGCGTTCAAGAACGCAGAGCCGAATGTAGGGGGTTCGAGTACGTGCGTGTTTCACGGTGGGAGTGTGCCGTGGGTGGTTATTCGTTCCCTTACGTATTCATTTGAAGCATTGTCCCATCTACTATCATCCATATCCCATCAATCATACCTCATTATCATCCCTAACAGGGTTCTTTTTTGAAAAGGCAGAGGGAAATAAACAATGCAATCTTGGGGGTGAAGGAAGATCGTATCTGCGCCGGCCACCCAATAAATACACATGCTTGGACACAGATAGTATTCATTGTCTTTTTTATGTAATTAGTGGGTTTAATTTTTTTATGATTTATTATACAGTTGGTTTTCTTTTTCATAGTTTTTCTTCATATCCTAATATAGTCGGTTAGGCTAAGGAGCCCAACCAGCTTCTGTACTTGTCTGACTACTCCCTGGCATTTGCCCCTACCATTGCTGGCGGTAGCCACTGAACTGAAAATCCCCGTAGGTGGTGCGAAAACATTGTCAGGAAGTCTCTTACATAAATCTAATAATTAACAAAATGAAATAAACTGAAATAATAAATAACACATAAATATAGCACAGTATTTTTTAATATGTTATCTGGACATTTCATAAGCATAATTGAGTGTACTTGCAATATTTAAGCTTTTCAAAATGATTTTATTTCAAGTCCTGCCCTTTGCTCTAATTCATGGCAAAACTGGTTTACCGAATAGAGTAAAATAAATACACACAACGAAATAAGTAATCAGCTCAAAATTAGGCGGGAGATTTTCGTATTTGCCTGAAGCACTCGGGTTTTAAACTCTCCTTTTCTTTCAGGGTGATTCCGGCGCCGCTGTCGCCTTAAAGGAAGAAGATGGTCAGTACACGCAGCTTGGTCTGGTGACCTATTTGTCCAGCCGCTGCCAAGCCACTCTACCGTCTCTCTTCACTCGAGTTGGATCATACCTGACTTGGATTTCTGCCAATGCCGGTATCCCTGTTGAACCCTAGATAATCGGAGTCAAGGGATGCGTATTGCTTCAGAAAGCTCTTCAAACTCAACTGATTTCGCACGTGAAAAATAAAATAACTGCACTTTTCGTTTACCTTGTTCACCAATTTTAAAACTTATTATCGACTCGTTTGTGTCAATCAATATTTACTTTAAATGCTCAAAATTCACATTCATTAATGTAAACTCTGAATTTGTAGAGTTTCATTTTTCATTTGAGTTATTGGTACGTTCAAGTATTGTTAATCTCTAGTGTCCTATACATGTAATTATGAAAATATTTGAACATTTGTTTAATTAACTTGGTTGTGTAATTTTATCTAACACCTATGTAGGAGACTATAGATTTGTACAATAAATAGAAACAACTTATCGAAGAATGACATAAACATATTAAAGTATTGTAATAAAATAATTCAGAGATTAAGAGAAAAGTCATAGGTCGAAGAGATACAAGAGAAAGGATGAAGTTAGAAAATAGGTTAAATTGTTATTAATTCACTAAGAATTTTATTTTTCTCCGTTCCAGCAATTTTTCCCCCTACATTACCTTTTACAAGTCTTTGAATTTATTCATGTTCCTCCTAAGGTACCGCATCCAACCAGTTATTTAAGCTTACATCAGCTCATCCAGATACTCATCGTTTCAATAAAGGTGCACAAATTTACTCGTACGTAACAAAAAGGAAGTACTACATTATTTTTCTGGCGATATTACTCATTCAACGCCTGTTGTGCGGCCACCCTACACTCACAACTGCACAGCGGGCAATATAACTCTTTCTTCCTACTAGTTCTCTCAATTGACGATATGATGCGCTGGCGCAGAGACTTCACGGGGCTTAAGTATGTACGGCGACGCCGCATGGCGCCACCGTCGCAACTCATCGAAAATAAACGAACATCCCTTGAATGAAGTGCATCAAGAAAATGGCAGAATAGTAGGATGGACAAATCAACAAAATTTATCCTGAATTTATTGTAGAAAAATTACGAATAATTGGGAATATTAATCACTGAATGGAAATACAATATCTATTTATATTACACTGCTTCAAAAATTCACGAGCTCAAAATAATAATGAGGAATTCTTAATAAGAAGTTAGTACATAAAATAATTTATTGATTTTATGTTTTTCGCATCAGGACTGTAGATAAAATGTACCATCACTACATTATTAGTGACAACAAGCACTGAACACTTCATTTATGTTTGGGCGGAGTAAAGCTATATTTTTAGTCTGTGATTTTACAGGTAATTCTGCTTGTTCTATCAGACACAATCTACTTCAAAATAGGGCTGGCATAATGTCTACGACAAATAATTGGTAAAGCAGTTATGTCAAAACATTACACTCACATGTATAAATATTAATGTAAAATACCAGCAAGGTTGTCAATATAAGGATCAATTCAAGTAACACGGATGTAATGAATCATCTGCATGACATTAACGCCACTTTGAAAAAAAAAAGAAGTTTCTAAGAAACCACTTAATTACAAAGATAACACTAGCGGAAACCACTGACGTTCGCGAAACACATCAGAATTTGTATCACATGTATGTGAACTTGTTTCAACTTGTCTACGGCTGCCAAGGCATCACTCGTCTTTTGACGAGAGGGGCCAGTCTTCCAGACGAGGTCGGCGGGAGCAACCGAACGCAAAAATACGTGGAAGCAATTTGTGTATAGTGCGACTCAGAAATGGTGGATGCAATCGAAAGTAATTTTGAATATTAAATTCCATTTCAGGAAAACTTCATTTCGGTAAAACATGTTTTCATAGTGTACACTTTTATTTAGAAAAAACAATAACAGGGGAATGTTTGTGATGGAATGTGAAAGAACTAGTGACAGTTTCAACAATGGTTCCATTAGCAACAATTGTACATGGATGGAGGTACCTACCCCATCTATGGAGACTCCAACTGGAATTGCGGTTGTGGGTGAGTACTGTTTGTTGAATGACTAGCAATTTACAACCATAAAGTTAATATTTTTTTTCATTTTAGAATTCAAAATATTTACTTTCCTAAATCGGTTATATATTTTGTTTTTAAATCATAAGTTGAAAAACGTGATTTTTCAAAATTTTTCAATGGAACACAAATAAAGTAATTTACAGTCATATATTACATTTAATCTATTTATTTCGCTCGAATTTTATTTGAGTAACGTGTATTATATAGAAATAATTAATACTCAAATTAATTTTCATAATGGAGTGTTTAAGTACCAAATACGTAAACACCAATAATTTTTCATTTCATTTCATTAACAATACCTGTGAAAAATTAATGTTGAGAGATGACTGCACAATTCAAACAACTATATTCATCGTTGGAAACTACAATGACGGAAATGATGGAAATTTTATATTGATGAAATGACGAATGAATGATGAAATAAACTGAAATGACGGAAATATTCTTATTAAATCTTCCCTACTATTACGCTATGTCTCTTCTTGAAACAAAAAGAAAGTACAGTAACAAATCATAAGTTAACAACATTAAAAATTACGCAGTTTTATTAAACTATCTGAGTAGACGTTTCTTCAGGATCTTCCCCGCCCTTTTTAGTAGTAGCAAGTCGGGGAGGAGGGACTTCAGAGCATTATATAAGGGAAGCTTCTGACCAACCTCCATTCAAATATTTTAATACTCTTTTACGATTTAAAAAAATGTCGACTTGTTTGTTACAATAAAATTTTTAACATTTTGTAACAAATGAGAAATTATATTTGTGTATTAATGTAAGTAAATACAATTAGTTGAAATGGCCTCGTCGTGAATGTTACACCATTCACTGAAGCCTTAGCTTCTGTGGGCACAACCTTCAAACGGTTTCATATACTGTCCAATGATTTTGGCTCTTTTTGAATACACTTTTTCATGTAAAATTAAAAACGATGGATGATAGCTACTTGTCCAGAAGAGTAAAAGAATAATTGAAGCACGAATTGTGAACTTCTCACATGCCAGTGGGAGTCATTTTTTTTAATCTATACATTTCAGAACAAACAAAAAAATTGAAGTAGTCTGAGTCTTGCGACAATTAATTCAGACGCCATTTCTTCAAATGGCTCTCGATAGAAATATAAGACAGAAGGCCAATGAACTTCTACATTTCCATTCAGAAGCTCAGGCCAACGGCTATTTCACTATACTCCTTCTCAGAGTGCATTTACAAAACAATATTCGAAGACAAAACACGACTGGCGAGGCACCAAAGATAACCTGAGACAAGATCGCTGCGGAGGCAGCGCTGAGGAGAACCAATTCCTCTGAGAAGAGAAGCACCTGGGCGAGCCCCGCCCACTGCGGCACGTGGCCACACGTGGACCTCACACGTGGATGCAGCCCTCGATAACGCATCGCACTGGAAGCCACTCACGCGAAACAATACACGAACGAGAGAGCGCGGAGGTGAAGGAGTGCTCCACTAAACCTGTCAGATGTTGATCTTATTTTAAATTGTCTTTGCGATCGGTACTAGCGCGGTACTAAACGTTGTCGAGTTGAAGAAATAAAATGTAGATGTCCTTGTGTAGGGAATTATAGATAGCAAATCAGAAGAAGAATATACATTAAAGATGATAATTGTTTTTTTGATTCATCAACTCACTATTTTTTGGAAAAGGTTTTTCTCCTCAGATTAATGAGATCAATCTAGAAGTACATAAATATATGTCAAGAATTTACATTTTGTCATCAATCAGGGCGACAACAGTTGCTACTGCAGCGCCTCGGGAGGTCCTAGGGTTCTATTCCCCAAAGTGACAGATTTTCATCACTAGCTATAGAGTTAGGTCGAACTCCTCCCCTGATTGGAGGAGAACCAGCAATCAACAATTTCGACCGGTAGTTTTCCGTAGTTTCTCCGATCAATACCGGGCGAAAGTCGGACCAGTGTCTTAATAAACGGGACACGGACCGCGCGCAATCTTTGCTTTTCATCTTTGCCCGCACTTCCAGACCGAAAAACATACTAGGTACTGCACTACCACACTTGTTGGAAGACAAGTCTGGGGCTTAGAGCATGTACTGGCTGGGAAGGTGCTCCGTGGCGAGGATACCTGGAGAGGGAAACCCGTCCAAGCGAATGCGTCGGTCCAACCCATGTTCCAGCGGTGGAGGGAAACTGCTACTGCTAGCATGAACTACACTTTCGGGACTAATGACCATAGCAGTCAGTTGACGTCTCCATAAAAAAATATTCTATACTGACTGGTGACTGCTATGGTCATTAGTCCCGTCATTTATCAATCGACATAACGATAAGTATTCCCTGAGTAACTCGGGCACAACTTTTTATGACTAGGGAAGAGTTTTATCAATTAATTTAAAATGTTTAAGTGGTTTTTGAAATGTTGGTTAAGGTAGTTTCATTCAAGAGCATGTGTGGTATTTGGATGAAAATGGCATTTATCAGTGGCGCTGTTGTGTGGCGGTGACTCGAATTCTCATTCACCATTCACATACATTCGACGTCCAGAAATGTTCAATGAGCAATACATGAAAGTATTTGGGATAAGATAAAATTTTGTTTTAAGAGTGATAAAAATTAAATATTTGAAAACAAAATAACTATTTAAGAATGGAGCGCACGAATGAAAGGTCAGTGCTATTTATTATTGTTTGTTTTGAAAAGTTATGTTTTGTGTTTCCATTCATTTTCACGGGACAAGGAGAAAAGCTGGTGAATATGAAGTTGCAAGAGGAGCTAAATTAATGGTCATTGTTGTTTTTATTGGAAAATGAAGTTACAGTTTTAACTACACTTTTGGACTTCTAGTCCCTCAATATACATTCCAGGTTCCATTAATGCATTTTTTGCGCCCATTGTATAAATATCTTATGAGAGCCCACAACTCATTGCGGAATGATAGCCATTATCACACAATTTCATTACAATACAAATGCTTGGCCAATCACAGAAGTTTACAAACTGAGCATTGAGACTAATTAAAAACTGATCGTCGTTTAATTAAATGCAGTACCGAGACATCATCACACAGTCAATAAAACTTGCAAGTTCTCTTTCGAAAAATAAGAAGAAAATCAGAAAACGGAAGCCTCAAATGGGGACTGTTTTAGACATTATGTTATTGCAGGAAATTTAATTAAACATCTAAATTAAAGTATATTTAACTTATCACACATAACTATTTGCACATTCATTTGTGATTGTAATGCAAGCTCTTGAATTACCACAAAAACAAAAAGATACGGATCATCAGTTTCGAAGAAAAATTAACCTTGATCTTTGGATTAGATATGTGCTTTAGCTTTTACTATAATAAACATGAATCTTTCAAAGAGGGAACAATCCATATCTAAGAAAAAATCTTTTCACACACGAAGTTTATATTCTTATGGTT
Organism: Teleogryllus occipitalis; assembly: GCA_011170035.1. Classification (NCBI taxonomy): domain Eukaryota; kingdom Metazoa; phylum Arthropoda; class Insecta; order Orthoptera; family Gryllidae; genus Teleogryllus; species Teleogryllus occipitalis. Next base: position 124,523 of record BLKR01001334.1, read on the forward strand.
CTATAGATTTACTTTGAAGCCCGCTCTCTTTTCATCTCTTGTTCTTTTGTAAAATTGCTCGATATTGTTTGCTTTCAGACGGTTTACAAAGAAAAGTTACTTTGAACAGTCCAGAATACTTTAAAGTCTTTATTTGCGAAAAGCTTTTTGTATTAATTTTTACCGGCGTGCGACGAGGCGAAAAGATATTGCAAAGTTCGAGGATTGGCATACGCAATTTCCGAAGTTGTGGCAAATTAAAACTTAACTTTAGCTTTAATGGGTTAATAATGTTTAAAAAATGTCCTTGTTAATGTGAAAGGCGAACTTAATTTTGCGGAACTGGCTACAATTCAAACACCGTAAATATGTAATATGGATGGCAGGTTATTCAAACGCTTTGGAAATCAAAATTGGTATAAACTTTCCAATTGAGTCACAAAGCTTTTGTCGTGAACTGTACCCCTTTGCGCTATCATCATCTGCATCAGTTGCAGACTCCTTTCTTATCACTTTGTTTATCGTAATCTTTAATTTGTCGTTCTTTGCCACATATTGACATCAGTAGAAGTCACTTTATTTTGGCGTAACTAACTTTTCGCAACTTGCTGTTACTTGGCGTGACAATGCAGCGCACGTTACATTACGTAATTTGCAAAGTGCTTTTGAACGAAAGGCAGGCCAAGTTCTTTTCGAATACTGTAGAATACGTGAATACTGTAGAATATTCTTCCAACTGTTCTCTTCTTTAATTGCCCAACAGAGAACATTTCATTCATGTTTCGTAAATATTGATACTCAAATGAGAAAGTGAATTTGCTATTTTTGCTTTTGCGTGTGTGCAAAGTACAAGGGATACTTGCCCACTTGTTTGTGAAGTGAACAGAATTGAGAGCTCCATTTAAATTTGAAAATCACATCAAATACACGTGCGTGATATGGTCGGGTGCGTCATGACTATGAGACACATCGTCTGCTATAGATTTTAGTGAGCGTGAAAGTACAATTAATTTACTTTTGAATTAAAAAAATAACAGGACTTCAATATTACAGAAAAGGAGAAAAAAAGAAACGGAAAACTTATTATGAATACGTAACTTGGCTAATGATTCCATTCGCTGGACATCTCCCTCAAATTCAAATAAATGTATTATTATATTATAATTCATTTCTTTCTTTTCAACATACATTGTCTTTCAGACATTATTACAAACGGCAATATAATATATTTTTTAAACATTTTAGGAACAAGCGTTCTTACAGCATAATATTATTTTTATTAGCTCCAAATAAATGTTGGTCTACATATGTTGTTCGCAGATATCTGATGATGAGACACATCGAAAGCTAAGACACATGGAAAGCTGATAATGTACAATAAAATTATTGACAACTACAATGCAATTTTAATCGTTATCCAAATAGATGCTCAACTTTTCACTAACATTCTAATAAACTAATCGAGTAACCTTCGTGCGACCGTCCGTCCATCCATCCATCATTCGTGGTTATACTTTAATGAACAAATACATTAATCGGTACTTTTTATGTAATTTTCTGTCCGAAAATGGACACGCCGGGCAACATGGGTTTAAAGTTTATTTTTATTAATTTTATTTTGTTTTCTTTTAAGGTCGCATCACCATTTAGGTCATTAGCGACCACAATTGGGGTTAACGTTATGGTAACCGTGAAGATGAAACGATATGGTGATGATAAGGGGCGAAAGGACGAACACAAATACAACCATCCCGAGGCGGGTCACGATCCCGCGACCGGTGCGATATCGCTACAACACTACTGCCTTAGCGATCTCGGCCACCGGATCGGCTTATTTTTATTATTAACTAGCAAAACACAAACAAAACTTTTTGGCATGAATATACCGGTCGGAGGTGCCAGGCTCAGCGAGTATTTAGTGTTCGCCGGCAACCGAACACGAAGCCTTGAGCACTAAGGGCTTCCGGAAGCTTCCCGGCGCGCGCTGCAACGGAGGCGGCGGCGGCGGAGGTCGCGCCGGCGGAGGGGGTGGGGGGCGGGCCCACGCGCTCCTCAGAGGCGGAGGCTGTTGCAGCCTGCGTCCACCTGGCGCGCCCCCTCCGCTGCGCCGAGGCATTGCGTGTCCCGGCGCGCGGCTAGCTGCAAGCAGCGCCTCGCCCGCCCGCCCGCCCGCCCGCCCGCCCGCCCGCCCGCCCGCCCGCCCGCCCGCCCGCCCGCGCGCGAGCGGGGGAGTATTAATGGCCGTGTTTAAAATACACTTAGGCCTTGTTTGGAGAGGCGCGGGCGGGCGGGCGGAGGGGCGGCGGTTAACGGGCGGCGGGGCTCTGGTGGGCGAGCGGGTGGCTGGGGAGGGTGAGTGTCTCTTCAGGAAGCACTACTTGCCCTGTTACGGTTTTATACGCCGCGATTTTTAATCTATTTTTCCGCTCGGATTCCTATTTCACTTATGTTGTTTTACATAGAATTTGGAAGAAAGGTATGCTTCTTTAATACCTTTGTTGTGTTTTACGAAACAAACTGAGGTCCATTTCATAGTATGCATGTACTGCAAAATTTATTTTTTATTCCATTGAGCAAAGGAAGGGAGGTTACGTTTTTAGCATGGACTTCGTGGCAATTATCTCATAATCGTCATAACTTTTACACATTTTACAGGGTTTTGATAGTCCAAAAGCCCTACCCCCTATCTTGAGCCTCGAAGCGATATAGGCTGTTTAAAATGTCTTAAAATTAATGTGACATTCGATGTTGATTGAGACGTCATCTTCACGTGATTGAGGCTCTGAAGAATACTGTATAAACATTTGTTTAATTAAATGTTTGTTTAATCACTGATCAATAAAATAAAAATTACTGAGCAACAAAATACAGAAATAATAACCGAACGTAAAACATATTATCTTTCAAAAAATCCACATTCATAATACAGTTAACAAACACACTGCAAGCACACTGGAGGAATTGAAATCATTTGTACTGAAACAAGGAAAATTTTTCAGATCCAGGAAAGACAGATAGTGTTACAATCTAAAAAAATGTATTTGTCAATAGAAGCTATGTGTAAGAGTTAACAAAAGCATTTCAAATTTCGTAAAATTGAAGTAATTTTCAAAACTAATAAATGGTATATCATCCTTTCACTCTACAGGATTTCAAGGAATGATTCATCGGAATGATTTTTCATAATTATGCTCAATAAATAACTATAAAACTTCGAAATCGATTTCTGATGATTCAGTAGAATATACAATCTTCGAATTTAATTTTATCTCACATTTTAAATATTGGTTTAGCGGTGAAATGTCGTTGGCATTTAAAATGAAATAATTCAAGGCGTGGTCATTGCCAACAATATTGTTTGATTCAACAGCAGCTTTCGATGGCTTAGCCATCATCATCCGTTTTCTTCTGTTTGGAAGCTACAAAACGACTATACGTCGACTATATGTATCATCTCTGTAAACAATCTAAATATTTCGGAATATGTTTTTAATAAACTACACGTGTATCGGAGTGTATGTATCGGAAAACGTTTAAATTTATAAGTTAAAAAATACAAGAGATGTTTAAACCAAAAATAAAGTTATTTTATGAAAAGACGATTCAAAGTACATCTATTCAATTGTACGGAGTTTAGAACTTTTATTTCAGAGAATAAGCACAGTTAGACAGACGCTCCCATACGCAACATTTTGAGGCATTTATAGAGTGCAGGAAACTTGGAACAAAATCATTTCAAAAGTTCCATGAAAAGAATATAATAAAAAATATTGTTTAAGCCAAGTAACAGGGAACATATTTTCTCCCAAACATTAAAAAATAATAACTCAAGAAATAATTATACCATCATTATGTAAAAGTGCAGAAGCTACAGAAAAAAGCAGGCACTATGAATAAGCAAAAATACGATTTTAGATCTCCAAACATTTCGGTTTGCCCTAAATATAACCAGCTTTACATCGTCCTTATTGATAGCTTCCTGAAGATCATTACAGAGACCACAATTTATCAAAATAGTACAATCGTTTTTTTCTTTCAAGTAGTTGAGTAATTGCTTCAAAGAACTGAATAAAAGTAAAAAATGCATAAGGAACCGCAACCCGAAAGTTGTTGCTTCTCGTTAATTGGGTGGTTTCGCATATCGCCTCCAACGGGACTTGAACTCTGCAGCTCCAAAAACCGATGACACTTGCTCACTCTTCCACTTTTTGGTAGGTCGGTAACAGTGGCTCTCCAATATAAACGACAGTAGATATAACTAGCAGCGAGAAATCTGAGAACATCGGGTGAACTTGAGTGACAGGAAGTCAATTTAAGCATGATTGATAGCACGGGGAACAGAGGGCGTTGGTGCACGTCGTTGGGAGTCCGGCATGAAAGCTTTGAAAACAAAGGAGTTCCTAGGTGGCAAGAGCGAGGTCTCAGTACAGGATTTTTCACATCGGCAGAGAACGAGGAATGCCACTGCCGGGATCAGAATTCTTGCAGTCGGTTTTGCCGTTCAATTCCTTGGACATAACGGAAACATCATAAACAACGGACAGGGGATCACGTTCTTCCTCACCCTGACCCCAATTCCATCCTTCGAGCGAAGGGATGGAACCCCCCACCCCTACATTTCCCAGCAGCATTGCCGATTCTGACCGGGAGGTCCTAGGTTCGAGTCCTGACCGGGGCAGGATTTTCTATGCTAGCTTTTCAGCTAGGTCGAATTCAGTCACTGTCTGGAGGAGAATTTTAGTGACCGGCTGCTCTGATCGGTAGTTTTCCGTGGTTCCTCCGATCAACACCAGGCGAATGCTGGAGCAATACCATACCAAACAGGCCACGGACCGAGCGCGATCTGTCCTTCCCCTTCCTTGTCATATCCTCTCCCCTTACACACACACTTACACTAACATGCACTACACTACCACATATTCCGGAAGAATTTGTCCCGGAGCTCAGAGTTTATCCCGGCTTGAGCGGGGGGAAACCCCACTAGCCGACGGTAGGTCGGCGCCGGATCTCGCCATCCAGCGGGGGAAGATCATCGCCATCTCCCGAAAAAAGAACGTGCACTACACTAACGGGACTAATGACCAAAGCAGTTGACGCACGAAACAATTAATCAATCAATCAAGCAAGCATTGCCGTTGCACCTGCAGCGACTCTGCCTGGGAGGTCTCAGGATTCGAGACTCGATGGGGCGGATTTTTGACACTAGCTAAATAGCTAGATCGAATTCAAGCGCTGTCTGAGGTAATTCTAGCGGCCGGTTGCTTTGATCGTTATTTTTTCCATGATTTTTCCGACAATTAACAGACAAATGCCGGAGCAGAACCCTAACAAACGGTTCACAGGTCGTGCGGTAACTTTTCTTCGTCTTTACTCATCCCACGTCTCCCCTTACACATAGACACTCTTATACTCACATGCACTACACGACCCCAAACTTATAGTTTCTCCTTGCTGGAGCGGTGCCCTGCAGGGGGACGCTGCCACCTCCGACGTTAAATAGTAAATACACTAACGGGACTAATCACCACTGCCATTGACATATCTGGAAATATCGACCAATCAACCGACGTGTTGGTCGGTGTCGAATCAAGTGGAGAAGACATACAGCCAACTCCCCAGATATAACATTCGCTACACGAACGGGAGTAATGACCATAGCTTTTAACGTGTTTGGAATCATCAATCATAATAATACCCAGCCACATGCGTCCAAACTGACAATCCGAGATTTCAAACAGGTAATCACTCAATCACCTTGTCGTATTGACTTAAAATCTCAAGAATCAATCTCTAGCTAAAAAATATTATTAAGAAGGAATGGACAATTTCAAAGTGACACTAAATAGTTCTATTAATATCTTCGATTGTATTGTTTTCATTTATGTATGCTTTTAACTTTTACTATAAAATACGTATCTCCTGGAAAGAAGAATATGTCGAGAAAGCTCTAGTAATTTTATTCCAAATTCTTGTGCAATCAAAAATCACTCGTCGAGCACAATTAGTATTTTCCCGAGGTGAAAGCAGGCAGCCGCGCGCGCCCCACCGGGCGCTGTCTTCGCCGCCCCGCTGTCGAGCGCGTGCTCCGGCACAAAACCAGGAGTCTTGGGCGCGTTCGCGCGGACACGTTAATAGCGAATCGAACAGGTTCATGAATAATTTACGATCGATACACGTAGCGGAAGCGATTCGTTACCTCGAGGTCTTGGAGTGCGCAGTTAACAAGCTGCCAAGTGGCCGCGAGTGGCGGCGGAGAGATCCGCGAGGACGGGTGACGAGGCAGGCGCGCGGACGGGCCGGCCCCGAGCGAACCGCGGGCGCGTTGGGCGAGCCCCGCCCGCCTCGGCTTGACACCGGGTCGACAAGGGGATATTACTTTTCAATTAGGTGACTTGGCTCATTCCGACGTTTGGCAGACTGCCACTGTTTGCAAACACTATTGAGTCATGTCGATGGGAGTACTCACGACATCTTGATAAAAGACCACGTCATGAGGCAGTTTGAATGAGACGTGTAAAGAGCTCTCTACTGGGGCTCGGATGTCTTCTTGTAGTCGTGGGGAAGGATCTTTGATCGAACACGATGGAGATGAATAGACTTGCTTTCAACATGACATATATCATTTTACACATTTTAAGCAATCTGAATTGTCTCCTATACGTCTTCGGCATTTTTATGAATCGTCACTTCTTTTGCGAGTATTGTTGGTCCTTTCGATCATCTTTTAATGTTGGATTTGTTGAAAATTATGTCTTTAGTTTTATTAATGTTTTTTCACTTTTTCTTTTGAGAGTTTGAGTTGCATATTTAATATCTTATTTTAATGTTTTTATTGCCCTAGGATTTGTATTACAATATTTTCATCTATCTAGAGAAATTTTTAAAATGTTGCATTATTATAAGATGTAACATAATTACAGATACAGTTGTTGGCTAGTCAATTCGAAAGATTGTAGGATATGTTCCTATACTTGACACACATTTGCGAATTCTACTTTTACTGGGATCAAACATCGCAAAAATACACGTGTATATTTAAGGCGAGTTTCGAATCTTCGAGAATTTGACCGGCGATACGCTGTAGGTATATGTTCTTGCTGCCTTCCGGTCATTTATTTTCAATACCTGCCTTTTACTTTTTCTCGTCGTTGGACCTATTTTCAACCGTAGACGCAATCTCAAAATCGTCCATGATCTGGAGGCTGCGTTGGGGGTAAATTGCAATGCACTAGAATTTACGAGACGTGCGATTGTTCCCACGGGTGGGGTGGAGGGGGACGGCCCCTCTGGGACCCGCACGCCTCGCGCCATCTGGGGGCGCCCACGTGGCACGTGCCCCGCAGGACGGGGCCCGGGAGCAAACAGGGCGCCGCCTCCCGCATCCATCTCTATTAGCCACCCGACCTTCATCCCCGCCCCACCTCGCCCCGCCCCGCCCCTCCCCGCCCCTCCCCGCCCCGCCCCGCCCCGCCCCGCCCCGCCTTGCCTTGCCCTGCCCTGCCCTGCCCCTATCCGCTCCACCCCGCTCCGCCCCGCCCCGCCCCGCCCCGCCCCGCCCCGCCCCGCCCCGCCCCGCCCCGCCCCGCCCCGCCCCGCCCCGCCCCGCCCCGCCCCGCCCCGCCCCGCCCCACCCCGCCCCGCTGCCCGCCATCCAGCGCACGGGGACACGCATCGCATCTACAAGGGGAGGGAATGAAGACTTGCGAAATTCCTCTCAGTAGGCGGCTTCATTTCATTATGGTTTTCTTTAAAAATTCAGAGAAAATGGAAAAATTCAGATAAAGAAAATTATGTACATGGATATAAATACTATCTTCTGACAGTGTATGTTAAAGCTCGGATGCAAAATTAATCAGCAGTGAGAGCTCCATTTAAACATTTAATGCTTATAAAAAATTTGAAGAAATATGAAAAAATAAATAAGGGGATTTCGTCAAATGCTCTAAAAAAATTTGCAATCATCTATGATATTTAAATGAAGAGACAAGTACTTTTAGCAATTTTTGATAAAATGTTAGTATTACATCCAAAAACGCATCATAGAAAATTAGAAACGGGAAAGTAAGGTGGGTAAGATTTTAATATCAATTACATTATTTTTATTTATTTAAAATACTTTCATTAAAGATTTTTCTTTGATTTCATAAGACCGTCAAATTTATAATTTATAAAATGTTGAACAGTGTGTTCTAATAAATATTTGCAAATTAAGTTATTCAAAATTTGGATATAATATTAAGGTATCATTGTTGTATTTGTTTTCAGAAAAAACAATAGAGGATTTCATTTCCCATAGAAGTTTAAATTTATTAACGAATTGGAGGTTGATACTGACTTTCTAAATAATAGCCCAAATCTCTGGGATTTTTGAATGATTCTTATTTAAAAGCACAAGAAACGTTCCGGAATCTCAATGTTGTGAATGATGTAGAAGAAAGAGGGGTTAAATTGATGCAGGATTTTAATGGCCTCTTAACGGTGGATGAAGAGCAAAAATAATTTATACACCACTGTGTGGAAGACCACAGAAAATAATACCCTGTCAGCAAGAAAGCTACACTTAATGGAAAATATACCTGAAAATATATTATTGAAACTATTTTTTTCACATACCTGTTTAATAATGCCATTTAATAATTCTATTTGATAACTGTAGCAAAATTATACATTTAATTTAAGTGAGTAAATATATTTTTTTAAATGCTTAATTTTTAGCATTATTTTGCTCTTTTCTTCATTTTTCAAGCTCTACGAAGCACGTGTTAAACTTTATAAAATGGAGAAATATATGGTATATTTCAAAATTATGGTAAAAGGGAAAAAGGTAAAGGGTGTGCGCTTAAAATAATGAAAAAAAAATTACACCCCTATTTCATAAGGGCTACCCTAATAAATAAATAAATAAATAAATAAATAAATAAATAAATATATATATATATATATATATATATATATATTATATTATATATATATATATATATATATTACAAAATTATCCGGCAATAACCTTAAATATGATTAGTTATTCAATAAATTCTACAGGTATTTATTTTTGACGTAGTGAAGAAGTAAAAATCTGGAGCAGAGGCTTATGCTTGAGCACCTGACAAAACGTAGGAACGAATGGCAGCATCCCACACACCAGGTTCAAAATAAAATAACAGTCCAAAGCGCGTTTGTTTTGCTGAAAAACATTCTCCCCAGGCACTCTTCTTTGGCACAATTCATACACGCTGACCAGACTACATGACGTTACGTACTATTATGAAAGTTTCTGCAGAAATCGTTTTGTCCTTTCGTTAAATATTGTACAAACGTATCCTAGAATTTCGCGCTTAACGACTCTTTAAAGTCTAATTACATAGAGTCCTGGTATTTTACTTAAATATTTTTAAAAAATTGAGTGTAAAGTAATATTTCAGTCCTTATACGTAAACATTAAGTAAAAATTATTTCAAATTATATCGCACAAACTAAACATTAAATTTCGTTTAGCCTCCTACAATATGTTAACTCAAATTTGGAAAATTGCAAAGAATGAAAATGACATTCTATCACAACTGTCTTGCAAAAAGTAAATAGTCAAAACAAGTACTGTAGACCAGAAAAAAGAGCAATCTACTTAGGGAAACAAAGTTGAATTCACGAAATGAAGGTATCATGACAAGAACAAAATATTACAAAACAGTGAAACCCACAAAACTTTCAGAATATTTGAATATTTAATATCACACGAGGGCTTTTGGAATCAAATTTTGAAAATTTAAATAAGAAAAATAAAAAGGTATTAAAAAGAAGGGAATTATCGTTGTTCTGGACCTAAAATATAAATGAATTTCACACATTTACATATATTTAAAACGACGGAATAAAATTCACGGATATCACACAAAAAGGGTTACAATAAAGGGAAGAGAAAGTTTCTCAACATCCAAAACTTCCTTCATAGGGAAGGGAGATTGAGTATAAGCCACGTCAGCAAATATTGTCAACCACTAACAGAGGGTGAAATTGAAAGTGTTGCTCAGTTTGCAGAGAGGACGGACAGTGGACGAGCAAATAGAGTCCTTCCAGGGGGATGAAAACACCAATGAGGGAAAGCGGCGCGGGCAAATAGGGAGAAAAGGTCATCGCGAGCGGAAGGTCGCGAACAAATACAAGCGAGAGGTAAAAGCAATTGCGGGAGTTACGAACGCTCAAATGAGAACCCATTGAGAAGAGCAGGCGAGGGCACGATAGTGTAAGATGGCAGAGGGAATCAACAAAGTAGGACGCACATGATGACAGAATAGGGATACAGGTAAATACGGGGGAAGATGTGGTGGGTCGGAGGAGAGATGGGGTGGGGACATGTACTGGGGCCGTGGTGGGGACGCGGTAGGGAATTGATGGAGACTTGGTGGTGACGTGGTGGTGACGTGGTGGGGAAGTGGTAGTTGCGAAGTCGGGGTATGGCGGGTCGTGCCGGGAGCGTGGTGGGAACAAGGATTGGGGACGGGTTGGGTCGAGGCGGCGACTGACGATGCGGACGCGGAGAGAAGAGGAGTCTGGCATGTTTTGAGCAAGCTGTCGTGTATGATTGATTGATTAGTGATTGAAAACTGCTAAGGTGATTAGTCCCGTAAGTGTAGTTGATTATTTTATCGCAGGAGGTGGAGGTGACCGTCCCCCGCTGGATGGCGAGATCCGGCGCCGAGGCATCGCCCCAGCTGGGACAAGCTCTAAGCTCCCGACTGTGTAGTCTCTCGACAAGTGTGAATGTGTTGTAAATGAAGGGGTAAGTGTATGTATGTATTTATGTAGGTAAGGGGTGAGGGTAGGACAAGAAAGAGGAAGGAAAGATAGCGCGAGGTCTGTGGCTTCTTTGTTAGTGTACTGCTCCAACATACATCCGGAGTTAAACAAAGAAATCACGGAAATCTCCCCATCAGAGCAGCCGGCCGCTAGAATTCTCCTCATGACACCGCCTAAATTCGACCCAGTTATGTAGCTAGTGTCGAAATTCCGGCCACTGTCGGGAGTGGAACTCTAGAATCTCCGGTCGGAGGCACTGCAGTGACATCAATTAATATTCTGAGCCGGTAGCATGGTGTCGGGGAAGAGGCTGCATTTCCGAGGGTGGGGTGAGTAGGGGGCAGCAGCGAACGTCGGTCCAAGGCACTGTGCGGCAGCACGTCCAGGTCGATCGCGTTGAAGAGGGCCACGCTGCGCAGCGGTTCGCCTCGAACGAAATATCTGCCCGACCTCCGCCCACGGAGCTTGTTTCATCAAGCAGGACACACACACGCACAGACTGCGGGCAAGAAGCGACTTCTGGACACAATTGGCAATAAGCCTGAGCAGCTCGCGAGTACCCATTCATTCTTCAGAATGCTCGGAACTTGGAAAGTGCTGCTATGGACGAGTTATAAAATATAAATCCAAAGAATTGAGTGAAACAAAAATCCTAAAAATAACAATAATCTTAGAAAAGATATACAGATATTTTAGCAATGAGGGTTTTTAATAATGTAAAAGAAACGGTGAAAGAGAGAGGGAGGGAAGGAAAAAAGAATGATAAATAATAGTCAATGTGAAAATAAAAAGACATAAAAATGTGAAATAAAACGAAAAGAGGGTAAAAATAAGAAAATGATGAATATATCACGATAATTATAAAATATAGAGAGGAAATCGAAAAAATGGAGATGGTAAGAAGTGAAGAATTGGTGTAAACCGATGCGACTCCTAAGATGAACGTGACAGAAATGGAAGGTGAGAAAATGAACTATGCTTACAAAAATTAAATTGGAGATATTCTAGATTCAATTTATGAAAAAGTAAATATAAAATTAGCATTTGTAAAAAAAACTTGTGCTTGAAAAAATTACGGCATAATGCCACTAATAGGACTCACGTTTACAAAAATGAAATTGGAGATATTCTATATTCAATCTATGAACAAATAAATATAAAATTAGCAATTGCGAAATAAACTTGCATTAGAAAAATTCATAAGACGCAATGCCAGTATCAGGACTCGTGTGTCGTAAAGTCATCTCTTCAGAGCGTGTGTGTAATGGAAGTTCGTTGCAGGTCCGCGCACTACTGAGATGAGTCTCTGCGTAGAAAAACGAGAGGCGCTTCACCCCCCCCCTGCAAGTGGCTGCTGCCTTCAAAGAGCGCAACTCTAGCGTGAAATGTAAACTCTCCCCTCTGAAATATTAGTCTTCTCCCGTAATAAATGAAAGGTTATCAAAGATGCCCCCGGATTCACGCTCTTTTTTACACGGATTATTCTTTTTGCCCTGCTCCTTGAATTATTTGTTTAAAAGGCTTTTTGGTGGTAATATTTCTTTATTCATGTCCTAAAATTATATAATAGACACATTTGTAAAAACACCGACTAAATATATACAAAGGAGAATCACAATATGCTTCACAAATGAAGTACGTGTAGAAAGAATGATGACAAAGTATTGTCTATAAGAAATAGGAAAATATAAGACAAGAAGAAAGAAAGTAAAAGAGTTTTTCATAAAAAAGTTGTTAAATTGGGAAAATTCCAAGGCAAAAGAGAAAAGAAAATCGATTCAGTGTGATCTGAGAAGTGAAAAAAGAAACAATGGAATATTGGAAGGAGAAGAAGACGAAGAAATTAAATTGAAATGTGACCCTCATCTGGCCGTTGCTGGAATAAGAAAGTGTATTAAATAATATTTTCTAAATAAAAATATCTATATCCAAGAATATCTAACTAGTATATTAGATTAAAACACAGTCATTTGGACACCCGACTCAACGTATAACGTAATAAACATTTAACGACAATATTTATTTTTGTTGGTGAAAAGATCTAACAAGCATTATAAAAAGAAAATATGCAAATTCATTCCTTCTAATACTTCACTTCCTTTAAAGGAAGATAGCATATTTCCGTTAACTGAACGACTCAAAGAGCGAATATTAGCTTGAAACATTATCACCTCTTTTGCAACGTTAAATATGGAAAGAACAGGACTCTAATCTTGGAAATTATAATTACTTTTCTGTATTATTGTCATCTAGAGGAGAGACAGGGTGACGGCAGACGGCGCGCAGAGTCAAAGAAACATTTATCGCCGACATCATGAGCAAACAAGGAATCACTTGCGTTTGTTGTGACTGTACACTTAATCATTATTTGCATTGTGTGATTCCTAAGAGTGTGGGGTAGTACTCCAGGGTCTTCTACAGTCGCCGCCAGAAGGAGCGTTGCCGCCGTTGTTTAATGATGGGCTGTCTTCTGATGAAATCCCGACCCTTTATTGAGCCAAGAGATGTGTTTAGAAATTGCACAAAGTTCTATCCACACTTACGTCGTTGTAAGCCAGCGTTAAGTAAATATGATATTTTACCACGTCACTAGTGGGAAATACTACAAAGGTTTTTAGCGCTTAAGGCCAAACCTGTCGAATAAAAAAATCACATGTTTTAAGGATGTTGAGTGATGTCGAGTTCATACACTTGACATATTTTAACAGTGCTTTTAATTGTATATTGTATATTTGAAGTGAGTGTGCAGTGAGTTGGTTGGTATAAGAGGACATTCCTTTGCAAAGAATTGATTTCATTCGTATAACCAGTAACAAATAAAAGAATAATCATGGAAATTAATATTAAAATGAAACTAATAAATAGCATATTGCATTTCATTATGAACGACTTTAATTTAATGGTGAACAAATTATCATCATTGAAGGAAACCACTGGAGCGATCAATTAAAATCGGCTATATAATTCTCCACTAGAGAATTTGAACCCTCAGTGTGTCGAGATGTGACTGAACAGCTCACAACTCTCACGTAGTGACATAATGCAACGGGAAGCGTCTTTTCAGAACAACGACGAATTTTATTTTCTTATTGATGCGCAGTGTTTTTCATTCTCTTAGATTTTGCAAGCATTATTCATTTTCTCTCAAAAATGATTTTATTTAAAAAATTCTGATTATTTTTTGCATGTATAAGTATTTTTTGTATCGGCGTCTAAGAAACAATTCTTCGTGTTTAAAAAACAGTAATTTTAAAAGGGATAAAAAATAGGTGTTTTATCCTTCCATGTTATTTAAATATCTAGTTCTATTATTTTGTATTTACGTTCTCAATTCAAAAATTATATTTTAACAAAATAAACTTTTTATTTTGCTTTCTATTAATTGATATTTTCAAGAGGATAATTCATTTTCTATAAACATGAAGATGAGATGTACTTGTATTGTTTATTAATCGTCGATATTTTATTCACTACAGCAACAAACTATTATTTACACGTTTCGCAGTTATTTCGTTCTTGGTAATATATTCAACATTTTATCTGTAGTTAATTAAAAATAGTTCATTGCTGATAATTTCATTTTACCCTAAATGTATGTTATCTCAATTATTCAAGCTGTAAATCCTCGCAATCTCAAAATAACTGACACGCGTTGTTCATTTGAACTTGGGTGACATTTTTAGTAATTCAATATTTGAATTCAAAGTTTATTTACCAGGGATTGAAAAAAGTTCAATGTACACAAGTATTAGTTACTCGAAAGTACTTAGGTCGAAACCTAAGTATCATAAGATGTTATATACGAATATCGTTCAACATTTTATTCGCTTTTGCAAAAACTCCAATGACCAACAATTTTCGTTTAAATTTGACTTTTCGTTCAGTCGTTTCGTCAGATGTTGATAATAGTAGTTAATAGGAGTCCATTGATTAGTTCGAATATTAAGTACATTACAAAACGTAGTACTGATTTTAATAGTAATTTGAGGATTATTAGAACATTTGTATCGTAATAACTCCTTTTTTAAGACACTGATCTAATCTACTTTCGTTAAGTTAGACTTTAAAAAATTCGAGTGGATAAAAATATTTTATTTTCTTGGTACTACAGTCTTGTAAGTACATACTACAGTCTTGTAAATACTACAGAGGAGCGTCGATAATTTGAAAGTCAAAAACTGAAACTGTCAATAATCCGAATGCTTCAGGTAGAAAACGAAATTATAAAAACAAAATTTGGTCATCTATTTAAGAGGTTAAAGGTTTAGTGACAAATAAAAGAACAAAAATGACACAAAGAAAAAGTTTGAAATACTAACGTTTTTAAATACTAATGTAAGAAATTACTTGCATAAATATGTTTCAAAGAGAGGTTATGAATACTGTATTAAAATACAATACATACTATGTATTACTTTACTGTAGTTTACACTGTTTTGTAATTTACAATGTTCAACTTCATTTTCTTATATTATGTACGTATAAAGATTTCATTAGAGTTGGACTTTTTTATTTCTATCCATTAAATGGTTAAAATTGCCTCGAAGTAGTCTGAAAACATATTTGTTAGACAATCTGAACATTTTGAAAATCCGAGCATCCTCCAATCCACATGGCTCAGATTTTTTTATTCCCCAATTTACAAGGCAGCTTTCTGGGTGGAAATCTCTAACCCCTTTCTGAAATGCCCCTCCAAGTCAACGGCCCTGCGTCTGAGGTGTTGACCCTGGCGTGGTCGGTCGGGGGTGTCTGGGCGCGCGGGCCGGGCAGGGCATGGCATGGCATGGCAGGGCAGGGCAGGGGGCGAAGGGTGGCGCGGATCGGCGCATGCGCCCCGCCCGCCGCCGCCGCCGCCGCCACCGCCGCCGCGGGCGTGGGTGCCGCCTCCAGTAGCCGCGCGACCCGCGTCCGGAACGCACGCCCCGGGGCGCGCAAACGCATCGCAGCACCATGCGGCGACGGCGGTTCCGAGCGCTCGAGGCGGGCGGCGGCGGCGGCGGCGGCAGCGGCGGCGCCGGCGGCGGCGGCGGCGGCGGCGGGGGCAGCGGAGGCGGAGCGGAGCCCGCGCTGGAGGACCTTTTCGCCGATGCGCGCAAAATCAGTGAGTGATGCCTGGTGTTTTGGTTTTCATTTCTGACGATGATTGCGCTCAGGATGACTTCGTTGTCGGGCGTAGAATGAGTGTGATGATTGCTTTTCCTTCAGCCTATTTGTTTGTTCCTTTTTGTTAAATTGTGAGGATTTGAAGAACTTCCAAAACACGTAAAATCAGTGAACGATGCTAATTTCTTCGATTCGTGTTTCGTTCTTATCTTAATTTCGTACGACGATTGTCGCAATGAAAGAGTATTTCGTCATCGTGTTTAGAATCTGTGAGATGCTCGCTCTTCCCTAAACATTTTTTTCTCTTTTTATTTGATATAATTTTTACAATTGAGTTCCAAAACTCGTGAAATCAGTGAGTGATGCTCAATTCTTTGCTTGGTGTTTGGTTGTTCTCTTTCCTACGATGATTGTCGTTAAGAAACTATATCACTATCGTGCTCGGAATCAGTGAGGTGCACGCTTTTCGCAGAATTTTTAAGTTGGGGAGTCAGTTTTATAGTTAAGGAGCTCCGACACTTGTGGAATCAGTGAGTGATGCGCATTTCTTCGTCTCGTGTTCAATATTTTATTCATTTTTCTCATATGATGGAGTATATTTCACCATCGTACACAGAATCCGTGTGATGCTTTCTTCTCTGCATAATTTTTGTGACATTTTTTAATTTTGATGATTTTTACAACTACAAATTTCCGTTACACATTCAAACAGTGACAATTGCTCATTTCTGCACCTCGTGTTTCGTTTATATTTTCAATCTCCGTTTTTATGGGGATTATCGCCATTGCTCTTTATTATCACGTGTACAACTCACGAAATGAATTTCAGTCACGGTAATTGTTCTTATTATTTTGATAATAATTTTGATAAACACGTAACAGCATCCTCAACATACGCAGAGTCGGTGACATGCTCGTTGAGACACAAATATCTTTCTCTGTCCTATGTTTTTTCAGTCTCTTTTTTGTGATTGATTCCGGCCCACGTGAAATCAGTGAGTTTCTTCGTCTAGTGCCTTTTCTAATTCTTTGCTATTTCTTTCTTACGTATGACGATTTTTACAAAAACAGAATACTTCGCCGATATATTCAGAATTAATGCGTCATGCTACCGATAGAAAGTTTTTTTCTTTGTAATGATTTTCGCAAAGGATGAAGCACATCGTGAGTGTATGCAAAACTGAATGCTAGTCGTTTCTTAGAGAAACCCTTTTCGTTTCAAGTTATTTTCTTATGATGATATTGGCAATGGGAAATCGTGTTTTCCGATACGCAGAAGTACGGAGAGATACTCTTCACTCCGTCTGACATTATTATTGATTCTTCTTTTTTACTTATGACACGAAATTCGCCACGATAAATCATTTCTGAGTCTCCATTAGAGAATGATATTCGTTTGAATGGCCGGGTCTTTTGGCTTCTTGTTACTTCTTTATCACTAAACTACTATATTTATTGGACCCACCTCAACAATTCGATATCCCATATCGCTCGTAAGATCCCTGTTTAAGGTTCTTTTCGGTTGTAGCATCGCGCACGCGTCAAAGATGGTTAAGATTGATGCAGATGGAGAGGAGATACATGTACCTGAAAATCGACTTGTAGATATGAATGAAAGGATGTCACACATGTTTCTGTTAGCTTACAAGCATTTGAGCTTAAACTTGGTAAAAAATGGTAAAAGTGAGATCTTGTTGTACCGGTGATTATTAAGTCTTTAATTTTCAATGGTACCTTATATGAAGTCCCTCCGACATTGTCAACATTTCTGATATTTTTTCTTAAACATTTATGTTCATAATGAATAAAAGATTTTGTAAGTGTGGTATAGTTCCGATTTTCATTAAAAACTCTGACATTTGAAAAAAAAACTTGCAAAAATCTTTATATTTAAAACGCTAAATGATGTCGTTTAGAAGGAAGTTCGAAGCTTTCACTCTATCAAATTTCGTGTATTTTGCTTTAAATGAAAGGTTGTACTTCAAATGTTTTATTGCTTAAAATTATTAATCTGTTTTGTAGTATAAACACTAAAGCTTAATAAAGTCATATAATGAATAAAATGATCTGCTGTCATTTGTTCATTTTTTCATTGTGTGAGTTGCACCCGATAGGTTGAAAGCATTCGACATTCCCTCTTCAAGAAAATATGTAGGTGTAAGGTCGTTGATGAAGCTCTTACAGAAAATTATCTTCAGTTCGAATAATGTTTTTAAATACAAAGTTCTGTGACTATGTATAAGTACAATTTAGCAACTGACTAACACATCCGTGTCCGTTCTCAAAAATCATCCAGTGGTTATATTTATGTGGTGAATTACCTGTTTTGAATGTTTTCATTATTGAGAACATGCAAAACTTTCCTTTTTTACAGCCACATCCTACACGTATCTAATTTTCGGCTGCTTCTTTGCTATTCGAAATTTTAAGAAATGTCCCACATTTCCAAGTCATTTTTCAATCATATTTATACGGCTTGGATGTTTTCTGCGTAACTTCATTCAGTTGTAGATCTGTAAGTGATGTAATTCACTTTTTAACGGTCTGGGTAATTGTTGATAGTTAATGACACTAAGACAAGGAAAAGTTTAGGCATGTCGCGCTTTCCCACTTGTTTCTTGCTTGCGATTAATTTTGCGAAGGACTATTTCATTGCTGCACCTTCAATTAGTGAGTGATATTCGTTCCTTCACTACTCCTTTCTCTTCTTTTTAACTCAATTTTTGCTATTCAGACCACGATGTCTAAATAACGCTATTTTATTCACCTCTTTCCTTTATTCACATCTTTTAGTTCTGCGATATTTGACTTTTCGTTGGTTTGCGCCAAGAGTAATTTGGTGATCATCTGATGCCAATTGGTTCACTTTTGTGATTAACAATAATAGTAACAACGTGGCAGAGAAAATGTATTGCTGTGCTTCATTATTGCAACAAATCTCGTTCGTTGTTTTCGGCATAAGAAATAACACTGTGGAGCTCTCATAAAAATCACATATTACATATTCAAGCCTGATGAAGAATAACGAATTGAGAAGAAATTGAATTAGTGAAATGTAGTTGTCATTTGCTTTCCGCAAGGTGTTTAGTCCTGAGAATATTAAAGGGTCAAGTCATCGACGGACTCCAGAATGAATTGCAAGAATATTAAACGAAAACGTGTATATAGCGTATTTAAGAACTATTGCTCCTCGACTTTAGCAATATATGATAATCATTTTATGTAAGTTTGTTTTAAAATATTTTCAGTTTTGATGTATAATCAAGGCATGTTTCTTTTGAACATGTTCTGTACTAGTCGTCCTCTTAGTGGAGGCAAAAAATGGTAATGTCCTTTTGTTTTGAGAACTAATTCAATATAGACAATATTCCTTCGAATGCACATTCATCCACAGACTCTAATAGATTGTAACGCAACGTGGCCGTTGGCCATTGGTTGGGTATAAGAGAGCGCCGGAGTTTCTATGAAGTGATTACGCATGGCGGCGAATTCGATTGTTTTCTAAACATCTGATTAACGTTGAAAGACGTAATTATCACAAAGCGTTACGAAAGGGAAAAATTAAAGAAATAGTAATAATAATAATAGCAATAGTAATAATAATAATAATAATAATAATAATAATAATAATAATAATAATAATAGCAATAGTAGTAATAATAGTAATAAAAGTCCCTAAGGTTGAAAAAGCACCTACCTCCTAAACAAATAGAAAAAAAGGACGCTATGCTCTATCGCGGATAGACTCCTCGTCAATCTGACGTGGTTGTTAAATAAAGACTTAGGACACGACAACAGGGGGCAAGATTCAAAGAACGGCTACATTTGTAGAAAAACTCTCAACTGAAATCAAATTTCTTCTTAATAAGTCATTTATTTTGTTTAATTTTTATCTCGAATATTACATGAACTATTGTAATTAAAAGTGCACATTGTATCAAGTAGATCATTAATTTTAAAAGTACGAACATTTGTATGGGTTTATCTACAAAGTTAAACACATCACGACTCATCGGCAGCTGTAATAGAACATCCCCAGTTTCTCACGCACTCAGTGTTTCGAAATGTTAATTAATTCTATCACTACGTGCAGTCCATTCGAAATTAAATCCTGTGTTGCGTATTGTCAATATTTTACCAGCGTGCTGCGAATTAAAAATGTTCACCACGATACCAATCCGTAATTTCTGCTTCATGATTCAATTATGAATGATTTGATTAGTGTGATTCACACTGAATTTAATACTTCTCCAAAACCAAATACGTAAATATTTCCTCGTGAAGAAGTTCTTTTATTGAACAACGCTAAATGTTCAATATTTTTAGCGACATACGTTTCATTTTTGTGAATTTTTCAATTGCCACTAACTCATTTTAATATTAAAAAAAGTCATTTATTAATATAAAAAACACAAACTGATTTAATTATCCTTTTTTAAATTGTAGAAGCAACTACATTAAATATTTTCATTGGAGAGAGTTTAACAGAGTTGTTGTAGTACATGACAAATTTAAACAAGTTCAAATTTAAAATTAAAACAAAAACATTTTGCGACACCAACCAATTATTGCAAGGTTACGCTCGTCTTGCAGGCCCAGCCGGGGCAACAAGTTGCAAGATATCGACCGTTCTCCTGACATATATGGTAGTGAAGTGCATGTATGTAGCGTCGACAATCCACCACCGCTAGGACTCCAACCCAAGGATCTCCCGGTCCGAGTCGCTGCAAAGACTACGGCAACGCTGTTTCTCAACAAACTCAGAGGGTTATTTGAAGATAGTTTCACCTCGTTTTGGTGGCGGCAGGGAGCCGAAATCCGGGTGCCTGGAGCTGGCAGGCGGGGATGGGCAGGGCGGGGCGGGATAGGGCAGGACCGGGCGGGTGGAAGGGTGGGCTGGAAGGGCGGGCGAGCTGGAAGGGCTGGCTGGAGGGGCGTAAAGAAAGGACGGGTTGGAAGGTCGGGCGGGCGAACTGGGCAAGGGGGGCAGGCGAGGAGTGCGAACTGGGCGGACGGACTGGGCAGGTGGACCGAGTGGGCGGGGATAGGCAGGGCGGGGCGGGATAGGGCAGGGCCGGGCGGGTGAGTGGAAAGATGGACTGGAAGGGGGGCAGGCTGGAAGGGCGTAATGGGAGGGCGGGATGAAAGGGCGGGATGAAAGGGCGTGATGAAAGGGCGGGATGAAAGGGCGGGATGAAAGGGCGGGATGGAAGGGCGGGATGGAAGGGCGGACGGGCGGACTGAGCAAGGGGGGCGGACGGAATGGGCATGGGGGGCAGGCAAGGAAGGCGAACTGGGCGGGTGGACTGGGCAGGTGGACAGGGTGGGCGGGTCGGGCAGGCGTTGGAGGGAGGGAGGGAAGAGGAGGAGGAGTGGGCCAGGCCGGGCCTAAGGGGTCGCGGCGGTTGCGGGGGTCTGCGCACAAAGAGGCATTCATGTGCTTATCTGCGCCGCCGAATTAACTAACGGAAGACCCGCGCATTCGCAGGGGCAGAGTCCGTCCCCTCTCCCTCAAGCCAACCCTGAAAAGACTTTTCATTTGTAGAATAATAATAATTTGGTTTTCCTCTTCCGCTTTTCGACATACGAAATTTGCTGTTTTCGATGTTCATAAATCGCGGTTTTCCCAATTTCCTTCCTTCAGATATCTTTCATTTCAATTATTTAAGTGAAAGGTACCATTAAATAAGTTCAATAATAATGCAATAATATATCTTAAAATTAATAATTATATTAATGAACGGATGAGTATCGATTCTCTGGCACATTGGAAATAAAAGTGAGATTCTGTGCAGAAAAATGTTTAGTTTCATCGTAAGTATTCGTTTATTGGCGAGTTGATGGCATTAGAATAATTTAAATAAAGATTTTGACTTTTACAACTTTTTTTAAAATGGTGCTCATGACAATATTGAAACTATTTCATCGTAAGGATGATATAGAGGTGATCAACAGGACTGAATTTTTTAAGTGAATATTTGTTAAAATGGGTATGCAGTGATAAAAGAAGCCAATGAAGTTACATTCACGTGGCGAGGATCCTATTCATATGCAGGGAGCATTCGGTTCCGCGTTCTCGAACTGCTCCAAATCCATGGGCCACCCAGAGAGGCGCCTTCGTATTTACAATGATTGATCGATTGATTGTTAGTGATTCCGGGCGCGTCAACTACTAGGGTCATACGTTCTGTAAGTGTAGGGCATTTTTTCTGGGGAGGTGGCGGTGTTCTTCCCCACTGGATGGCGAGATCCGGCGCCGACCTACCGTCGACTAGCGGGGTTTTCCCCAACCAGGTATCTCTCACCAGAGGGGCACCGACCCACCCGGGAAAACTTCTAAGCTCCCAACTGGTGTCTCGGCATGTGTGGTAGTATAGTGCATGTTAGTGTAAGTGTTTGTAAGGGGAAAAGTTAGGACAAGGAAGAGGTACGAAAGATCGCGCGCGGTCCGTGGTCCGTTTGTTAGGGTACTGTAGTCACCAAGTGTTAATCGGAGAAACCACGGAAAACTATCGATTAGAGCAGCCGGCCGCTGGAATTCTCCTCCAGGTAGCGACTGAAAACGACCTAGCTGACAAGCTAATGTCGAAAATCTTGCCACCGTCGGGACTCAAACTTAGGACCTCCCGGTCAAAGGGACTGTAGTGATATCAGTTGATGTACTGGGATATTTATACCATACGACCAATTGGATGCTTTAATCCACGTTAGTGCACTTTTGATTAATAAGACACGTTAAGCTTTAATTTTGGCAGTGATTAGAGATGGATCTATTTCTTACCCGTGACCGTCGTATCTTCTACAAGATAATTAATAATATCTTGAGAGAAGCAGAAAATATTTGGAAGCCGGAAAACGTTGATTAATTGGAAGTAAGGAGAAATTCGTGATTTCACAACAAATGGCACCTCGTCTCTCTGCTACGTATCACATTGTATAGACAATTTAGCTGCACAGAACAGTTCGACTCCGACGAAGATTTGCTACGTTGAGACAAAGTTCATTTTGCATTAGCATGACAATCATGAAAATAAGGGTGATAGCAAAATTCAATGCCTCGTAGTGCTCATACATGGAGTGTGCGAAACGTAAACTAATTTCAAAGCGTTGACGTAAAGCACAAGGAAAATAGACAAAACTATTTGTTCTTACTGAATTCTAAAGCTATAAATACATTTTGAGGTTATACAAGAGCGTTAGTTTGCGGTTACATACTGATAAGTGAAGTACATGTGGACAGACATGTTGACGGCACGAGTTACCTTACACTTTGCGGCTCCTTTCGCGGTTATTTAGCTCTAATTTAGGATTGCGTCGCACACGACGAGACGCGACGTGGCAGTGTGTCACAGAGTATTTGCATCAACGCTCCAACTCTGTCATTCAAAATTTTGTTATTTGTGAAATTAGCGAACGAATAAGGATACTTTCGTCACTTGGTGAATAATCTTTTGATATACAATTAACAGAAAATATTACAAATCTGGAGCCATTCAATTCCGAATAAAAGAAAAAGCAGATGAAAATTTTCTTTATGAATATGCCATTTGGTATCTAAGTAACCAATCTTTTCTTAAAAATAAAGAATTATTTGTAACTTGAAGTTTCAACTTCTTGTTTTTCTAGAAATATTTTCGTTAAAAATGACACGCATGTCGTTACCTAATAAATAATAATGAATTCAATGCGGAGTAGTTATACAGATTTTTTGAAAGACTTATTATTTAATTCTGGAAGATTTAATTATGTCTTGAATTTACATCACAGCAGTTCGTAATGGAGAGCTCTCTTTGCACCTGCAACGAGTTAATCAAGAATTTGGTTACTTGAGTTATTCATTAGCGAGGGCGCTTCGTAAAAAATTCGGGAATTCTTGAAGTAGTTGGCTGAACACAGAATCAGGGTTTTATTACACACATTTCCTCGACTCTGTAATATTTCCTTAAAGAAAAAAGTCACAAGCAGAGAAAAATATTTGCTATGTTTGAAGACATGATTGATGATTAATGGTGGACAAACCGTAAAAAAAATTGATGAAGAATGATGTCTGACGTTTGACGTTTTGAAGATCAAAGATGAAAGCCGACGCTCTATCATGACTTCTTGTCAAGTTTCTGAATTTTCGTTTGGTTCTTACAAATGTTTCGAAATAAAAGGTACGAGATAGCATCTCTTCTTTATTTCTTTAAAAAATAAATAACTTATGAATCAAGACTTATTTCGTATGGGACTGAGATCAAATAGATCCATCAACCATCCAGAAATGGAAAAAATATTGTAAATCATCGCTATATCGAAATAGTCTGGAATAAGTTTTTTTTTCAACTAAAAGTAAAATATATATATAAGCTGTTTAAACCAAGAAATTTTCGGGTCTCTGCATACAGTTGAATTATCAGTAGTCGGCGAGGCATATTATGCGCCTGTGAAGGTGCGAAAAGCAGAAACTCATTAAATTTCTCCCCATGACACAGAACGGGTAACCGGTTCGGCTTTTATGGAAAGGCTTAGTTTCTTCTCGCTTCAATCCTACTCATTCCCGCGTTTTCATCTGGAAAGCGGTATTTCTTAAGAACGATATTCCCAGTCTTGGTGTGAGGTCAGTTTTGAGACCCACTGACGGAAAATCGTCTCGTATTCTGATAAAAAAATTTGAAATATTTTTTTCAAAATATTTTTATGTTGAAAATATTTTAATATTTTTTACATCTCAATATAATTCATTAACTAATAATTTAATATTTAGAGATTGAAGAATAAAACGAAAAATATCTTTACTGTGAATCTTTAAATTGTAACACAAAGTTTAGAAATATTACCATTAGGATTTTATTTCAAAACCCGAACCATATTATAAATACGCGCAGTAAAGTACTAGAGTCTGCAAATCCGTAGATAAACAAAGAGTTGCTTGTGTTGCCATTTATCTACTCCGGCAGTGTACTAATGATTTCATCACGATTTCTAGTTAGGACTGCGGAAGTAAGAACGCAAATGCATACATTTCTGAGAAACTTAAAGCAGTAAATCCTGTATATCAATAGAATTGAACGTTACTTCTTTTTCATTTTAGGAGAAGGGCACAAATATCAAGTGCATAATAATTATTCTAAAACGGCAAACCTACTGAACAAAAAATCATCTCAGCTATCTTTTCACTTTCTAGTCTTGTTGAATAATATCTTGAATTCTTTCGCTTTTCATTTTCTACTCTTGCTAATGTCACAGAATGAATGTGTTCATAGATGTGACAAAATTGTGTTATCTAGACGATTTCACATCGTTTCCACCTGTATAGTTGAATCGAACGAAGGTTTTTGAGATACAAAATTTAAAACATTCCAAAAATGGAATGGCATCTGAATGTTCATGTTCCCTTAAAATAATAATAAAAAGGCACTCACGTTATATATGAAGGTAATACTAAGTTTCAAAAATCTATATTAAACATGTAAATAAAACATTGCTATCAATTAAATTTATTTCTTAAAATTTCCTTAGTAGCATAATATTTTAACAATAGCATAGCATAAAATTTAAAGAATTTAAAACGGAAATTGAGAGAACACCTCTATCGCTCTTATTCTTCGTTTCAGTTATTAGTACGCTTGGGTACTAGAAATACAGTAAGCTTGATTCAATATAAAGTTATACGATGTATTTCTTTTCCTTTGAACATCGGGTTTCGCTTTTTCACGCTGGCGTTCATAATGAGAAACAACTCAGATGATCAACGAGAAATATTAATGAGGTTTCTTTGCAATTTTTTCGAAATTCCCTTTGCTATTTGTCATCAAAATAAACCTATTCTCAGTTTCTGTTACAAGATTGGTTACAGTTTGAATATCCTGGCTTATCCAGCAATTTTCTAAGACTTTCATTGAAGTTTATGAGACGAACCCACAAGTAACGGTAAATTCTCGTCAAAACTCATAAATATGACACGGCACGATTTTCCCCACCCATCTCTATTCGAAGGGACCAGATCCAGTCATCAATCAGCATGGAATGTTTTCCTTCCCAACAGGTGTATGCATTCAGGTGAGGCGAGTTTATAGTCAAGGTGGAGAGAATATTCGTAATGACCAGTCTTAATGATCATTAAAGACCCTTCAGAAATAAATACCTTTTTAATGATGCTTAGATGGCTCAATTAATTACATCTGCGTCTAAAGTTTTAAGAAGAAAATGTGCGAACATTAAAATTTTTACATAAGTTATTTACAGTTGGAAAACATATTTAATAAATTGCCATTTATATCACTATCTTTTTTTATTATGCGATTCAGCTCGATTATAAGAAGTGCTTTACTTGCAATGCGATCACCTTTCGGATATTCAGCGACAGAACTTAGAACAGCCAACGTTCAAATTCGCACATTGTGTAACTTATTAGTGGCCTCATTTAAATTGCAGTTTCACAACGTGTATACCATTTGCACCCATTTAGAGTGTTCATTGATACATTCAATATAGTTCTTCCTCTTTTGCTGCATAACCTAAATTAATATTTCATGAGGGTTTCAACCTTCATTTCTGGAATCTCTTACTTTTCATGAACGTTCAAATAAACAGTAAAACTACCCTATTTATGGTTTCAAAAGTTTTGCAATCTTTATTTCTCTTTTCAAAGAAGTAAACTCTGGAGCTTTTTATTGTCTCATACCTACATATTAATCTTTAAAATGAAAATAAAATTAGAAAAATCAATCATGTTTCTCGGAAGAGCTAATTTACAAATATTATGCACGCGAATCTTAAAAACATTGGACAAGAAAGCATCTCACGACAGGTGTAAGAAGTATATTTCATTTAACTAGCTTTAAGAAAAGGGAGCATTGTTCTGTAAACCCCGAGTAGTACATTCTAACCTCCCCAACACACAGCTTGTTTTCAATTACCATGAAGGTGTACCATTCAGCGTACACACGAACTGGGTTCGCAGCTCATCGAACGTGGCGCGGGCTGGCATTCGCGAGCAAAAAACAGGGAGCGTACGCCGCCGCGGCCACACGTGTCTTCCATAAGCGATGCTCCTGCTCCTTCGGTGGAGTCGCCGTAGTACGAGGCGGGCGGGCGGCCGGGCGGGCGGCCGGGCGCGTGCGGCGTGGAGGCGGCCGGGGAGGGGCGGGGTGGGGGCACCTGAGTGGCTCGCGCGGGCGCCGCCGCGCCGTCAGTGCGGCCGCAGCCGCCTGCCGCGACGCCGCCTCGGACCCCGCGCCGCGCCGCTTCGGAACCCGACCGCCCGCGACCTCCCGCAACCGCCCGTGACCGACCGATCGGGACCGTCCACCCGCGACCGATTGATCGGAACCGACCGCCCGATCGGGTCCGTCCACCCGCGACCGATCGATCGGGACCGACCGCCCGATCGGCACCGTCCACCCGCGACCGATCGATCACGACCAACCGCCCGATCAGGACCGTCCACCCGCGACCGATCGATCAGGACCAACCGCCCGATCAGGACCGTCCACCCGCGACCCATCGATCGGGACCGACCGCCCTCCTGCAACCGCCGTCCGTGCCCTGTGTCCCGCGCCCACGCAGCCACCACCACCACCGCCACCACCACAAGACCGGAAAGAACGTGTAAGCCTGGGACGACCGGAAGCGCGCCCGCCCCCGCCCCCGGCCCATCCCCGCCGCCGGTTATTTGCGTGGGCGTAGGCCCCCGCCCGCCGCCGTGGACGATGGGCTCTGTGGAGAGCGAGGCTGGCCGGCGACGCGAAATTGAATTCGCGAGAGCAGAAATTGGTTCGGCCGCCGCCGCGGCGCAACACGCGGGCGGAGGCGGGGAAGTGGAAGAACGCGGGCAAGGGCGGGGACGGGGGCGCGGGCGCGGGCGCGGGCGGGGAGGCAAGAGCGAAGGGGACGCGAAGTTGTGGAGAGCTCAACAATCAAGTCCATGTAAGTCTGAGAAAGAGAGAGGATCCAATTCTGCTGGTACTTCTCTGTGTGATCTCACTAAACTCTTTTCGGTGTCACTAACATTGATTTCCGAGTTCATTTCCAGGGCAAGATTTAGTCAACCGCACTGCAAATTTGTTTCGTAGCTGAGAAAAGAAATGAACAATTCTTCCATTTTTACAACTGAAATGAAGGATACTTTAATGAAAACTAATATATTTTTATATTTTAATTTTTGGATCCACATAAAAGCAGCCAGTGATGAAATATAATAAAACAAAATATATAGTAAAAAGTTTCTTGATAAAATACATTACGTATCGGCTACTCAAATATACTGCATAACGTAACACAAGTGTACATTTTCCGGGACAAGTATATCTGCGCCTGCAAAATATTTATAAGCAGTTGAACATCCTGTGAATAATTTTCATGAACGTGTCTAAATCAATCTTTGACGTATTTATGGGTCAAACGTGAAGTGAATTATTCATGTTGAAATAAAATAAATTTTATTTCTACAAATACATAAAAGCAAAATAACTGTCAAATACTCCATTTCATCTTCTTAAGTTTGAATTATTTCCCTGGACGAAGATAATGATCGACAAAAATATCATACTATCTCTCAAACTAATCCCCGTCAACGTGTTGCCCACGCCTGATTTGCTTTTCGCATACGTAAAGTAGTTTCATTCATAAAGTGCCCTTTTCAACGAAAGAGAATGTGGTGATTTCTGTGCAAGATGATACTGACGTAAGTTTTGGCTTTTCTTTAGTGTATGTATCTTGTGTATTGTGCAATATACGTACATTTGTATGTTGAGGCTGATTTTTAGTACATTTCTTAACATGAAATAGCAAGAGAAATAGGGATAGCAATGGTCAATATTTACTCGTACATCAATTGTTATCTTGCACGTAACGGACTTTATTGTGTATTTTGTCATTGTTTTTTAGAAATGCCAAACCGTAAAGTAAAAGAATAATACCATATAAAGTTATATACGTTTGAAACATTTTATAAAATTAAACTGAGAGGAAGAAAGAGTGTTGCCAGAATTCAAATATTTAAAAATAACTTCCTCTTCCGGAGATTCAAGAAAGAATTTTAATGTTCCTTTTTTAACAACGTATTTTCATCTTCTCAAAGTTTAATTCGTTCGAACAGTAGTTTATGGAAAATATTTGAAGGAAGCCTCCATTCAGAGCATATTTGGATCTATAAGTAGTTGAGTGAGTATTGATTCCGTACTGAGAACTGAGGTCAATAGTCCCGTATGTGAAACGGGTCAAGGTCAAAAGCAAAAGGTCAAGTGTAATAAATCACGGGAGGTGGCGGTGTTTAACCTCCCTCTGGAACGTGAGATCCAGCGTCGACATAAACGTCAGCTTGCGGGATTGCCCTCTCCAAGTATCTCCTTAACCGACACAAACTCTAAGCTCTCTCCCGAGTAATCTCCCTATATGAGTGGCAGTGTAACGTATGTAAGTGTAAGTGTGCGTATGTGTTGTCGGTCGTCGATGGTGGAACACCGTATCGTACTATTATACCGAAGTTCGCGAGTTCAAACCCGATCGACGCCGTGAGTTTTAAGGGTGAAAAAAATCTTCCGTACGCCTTCCTTCGGAGGAGAAGTAAAGCTGACTGTCCTATGTTAGGAGATTTACTGCACGTAAAAGGTCCTCAAGCCTAAATGCAGCTTCAGAGCTAAATTCAAATTGCCTGTTTCGTCGCCCAAGTAATACCTTCTTTCTTCCCTAGTTGATGAAAGAAGCGTAACGAAATTTGCGTGGTCAGACGGAAGAGCAGGCCTCATGGCCCGAGTCTCGCCACGTAAAATAAGGCATGAATTCAATTCATTGTATGCAGGGGGAGACGGGAAGGAGGATGAGGAAGGAAAGGTAAGGGGGACAGTCCTTGGTTTGTTTGTTAACGTGCAGCTCGATATTCTCCAAGTATTTCATCGGAAAAGCTATCTGCTCCAGATAGTAGTTGAATGCCAGAGATCCAGTGACTTAGCTAGAGTTGAAAATTAGACTCCATCGCGAATCAAACCCTAGAACCTCCCGGTCAACGGCATTGCAAAGATGTCGAGCTGTGCTATCGCAGCCACCTATTATGCTCCAAACACAATGTGTTTATCGAGTTAGGTCATCCAAATACAATCATCCAATTATAGTACTTGATATGAATCTTGTTGCGAAATAAATGGGAAAGAAAATTATGAATTATTACGAAAATATATTGGCACCTTTTCTGTTATAACCCTAATTCCCGCTGAGCATTTCTCTTCTCTTCAAATTAAAGACTATTCGTTCATATGTAAATGGTAATTAATAAAATCTTAAATACAGTATTTTTTAGACTTCTCACCCCCGAGAATGTGTGTGTATGTGTACTCACGCGCGCGTACATGTATGTATGTGTGTGTGTGTGTGTTTTCTCAATTGTAATAGGTACGAGGCAATAAATACAATCGAATGAAAAGCAGATGTTTTGTCGCGTAACCCACTCCCAAGTGTTTAATTAAAACTTAGTTGTTAATATGTGGCATAAAATGTACTGACAGAAAATGATTTTTACTTAGTGATGATTTTCTTCTTTTTTACTTCAGATATTCTCTTAATATTTTAGTATTATTAGATAAAAATTACTAGTCTCTGAATTGAGAGGGATTTTTTCTTTCATATTTACTCAAATCGTTACCCCAGATGAAAGTGTTATTTTTACTTAAATGTAAATGTGAAAAGTCTCAAATAAACACTAAAGAAGACAACACGCTACAAAGACAACAAATATTTTGCCAAGAAGTTTCTGTGATACATTGAACATTTAAGCCATTATTGTAGGTATTGCCATTTCCACAAATATATTTAAAAAACTCATTCATCCGCTAATTTCTAGTAGTGTCTACACTTCTTTTAAAACATCATTTATTATTTATTTATTTATTTATTTATTTATTTATTTATTTATTTATTTATTTATTTATTTATTTATTTATTTATTTATTTATTTATTTATTTATTTATTTATTTATTTATTTATTTATTTATTTATTTATTTATTTATTATTTATTTATTTATTTATTTATTGAGAATCAAAATTTATTTGAGATATAGGCTTAGTAAAAAAGACATAATATATATTGTTACTATCATTATTAAAACGACTAAAATTGTCTGGATATCAAGCTAATTTTAACCGAACCACATGAGAGAATAAAGGCGAAGGTTTGCTTGGGCCGTGTCATGCTGGTTGCTGTCCTTAAGGAGAGTTCGCTCGAGTAGTCTTGAAATTGCTCCCGCGTCCGCTGCAGCCGTTCCGTCTCCTTGCCGCCATCATCTACCACGCTGATTTCGCTGCGTCTCTCTGTCCGTCTTCCGTTTGCTTCATCCACATTTCTTTTCTTTCTTTCTGTCTATCTCTGTCTGTCTCCCTCCCTCCCTCTCTCACTCTCTGTGTGTGCTCATAATCGCTTCTAATTTTACATACTTTATTTTGTATTTCAAGATTTTCGAAAGTTCGAGAGTGATAGGTGAATCACAATTTAGACACGTGCCAGGAGCTGTTTTTCTTAATAGATGCGCAGTCTCTAGGTATCTCCGCCAAGTGGCTCGTCCCAACCAGGGAAGGCTGAACGTTTCTGACAGTTTAATGTAGTGCGTAAAAGTGTATTTGTGGTTGGAGGCGGAAGGGGAAGGAACAAAGATCAGGAAGGAAAGATCGCGCGCGGTCCATGGCCAGTTTATTAGGTTACTGCTCCGACATTCACCTACCACTAGGGAGAAACTTCACCTGATGGGAGAAACCAGAGAAAACTACCGCTCTGAATAGCCAGCCGGACCGGGAGCGGTAGCTAAGTGCATCAACTGATGTCACTGCAGCGCCTCTGACCGGGAGGTCCTAGGTTCGAGTCCTGACGGGCGGCAGGATTTTCGAATGTAGCTTTTCAGCTAGGTTGAATTAAGTCGCTGTTTGAACGAGAATTCTATCGGCCGGCTGCTCTGATCGGAAGTTTTCCGTGGTTTCTCTGATCAACACCAGGCGAATGCTGGAGTGCCGAACCCTACCGAACGGGCCACGGACCGCTCACGATCTGTCCTTCCTCTTCCTTGTCCTATCCTCTCCCCTTACACACACCCACTAACATGCACTATACTACCACATATTCCGAGAGACTGGTCGGGAGCTTAGAGCTTGTCCCGGCTGGGGCGGTGCCTTGCTGGTGGGAGAGTCCAGGTTAGGGGGAAACCCCACTAGCCAACGGTAGGTCGGCGCCGGATCTCGCCATCCAGCAGGGGAAGATCACCGCCATCTCCCAAAAAAACATGCACTACACTAACGGGACTAATGACCAAAGCAGTTGACGCGCCCGGAAACACGAAAAAATCAATCAATCAATAGCCAGCCGGTAGAATTCTCCTCCAGGCACTAATGGTCGTCGGGATTGGGCCTTTAGGGATGTAGGGCCTCCGAGTGGGAGTCACCCGATTTCTTCGTCTCTAACACTCGGAGGCAGCCGTCTTCGCTTTCGTGATCACCGCTCGCATTTGTCACAGAGTCCTCACACGTCCTTAGGAAGTCAATTCATCCCCGAGGCGCATCCCACAGATTAGTAATTGAGCCAGGGAAGCGCGTTGACTCTGTGGGGCGTCATTGGCCAATTATACGCCTCCACAGGTTCACAGGCGAGACACTTCTCTTCCTATGTGCCGAATTTGTAAGGCTTCCGCATCGCGCTGTCATCTTGGATTTTGGAGTCGACTCAAGTTGGGATAGTAATGTAATCAATGTTCCAATAGGAAAATAACTACAATTAAAATTCATTTGGAACGCGTTCACTTTCATCATGCGTGGAGTTTTAAAATCTTTTAAAGGACTTTTAACACTTTTAAAATCGTATAGAATTTTTGGATGAACTTAACTCTGGCCCAGTTATTGTGGTGACGCAACACTGCGGGTTGAGAGGATGGATTAATGCTCGCATGTAATTTTGGCTCACAAATACATTGACAATGTTGCGTTGGCTAGACTCCCAGTTGTTTTATGCACATCGCAGAGGCTGAAAGCTCCAGATTCGCCTTTGGAGGTCCGAGTGAAGCGTGTTAACGGGACCTTAAAGATATTTTGGCAGGAAAATACTTTGCAATTGGTAATTACAGAATCAAGATTACATTGCAAAAACTTCACTTTTTTATGTCAATACACACACACATAACACACACACAAAACACTCACTGCGCTCAGGGGGGGGGGCGAGTGGCCAAGTACATGTACTTTTTCATCGGAGTCTACCTAGCTTGTTAATTTATTTTCGAATTTTAATAAATTTCTGTTTTACATTTGTACGGGAGGTGCGTGAACAGCAATATCAACATTAACGGAATAATGTAACGTCTTCCGAAGTTCACATATCTTCTAAGTTTCATGAGATCTATTCATTTTAAAGGAATATTTTTTGGACTATTTAATTTAAATTTGCGCTACGTTTGCATGAGAGATGTGTGTTTCCCAGTAACTACATAATATGAATTGTCATCAAACTTACTTACGTTCTCTATCACAGGACAAAAAACTCTGCAAAATAACATTTTCAACCTTGAACACCGGCAAGTAAATTTTTAAGCCTTCATGAGATTTTTTCACCCTTGCACCTCTTTTTCTGACCTTTTATCTTGTAATTTACAGTACATTTAATGATAAAAATTATTTTAAACAAATTTACGGTCAATACGCCAGAAAAATAAGTTTCAGTACTTATATTCACAATCAATCCCATTTATCGAATATTAAAAAAGTATTATTCTGTTATTGTTGAAGGAAGTAAAACCCTGTTTCAAAATCATGTATGCCCACGCATTGTTTCCTTCGGCAGCCGTGAGTCATTTCAGTATGACTTGTCAAAATTCAAAATATATTCTTGCTCTTCCGCTTTTCTAGAAAACCCCCCAAATGGTTGTCGTTTGACAGTGCTGACGGTTTCGTGAAGAAGGCGAGGTGCTGCCTTTATCGATTGTCTACTGTCGGTTAGAGATGCAAATCGATGCTGCCTCGCTCGCTGCCGCCGCCGCCCGCTCTTCTGCTCGCGTTGCGTGACTCACGCGCGGCAGAGGACATCGCGAGCGGCAGGGGGAAGGAGCCGCTTCTTAGCCTGACGGCAGCAGCAGAAAGATACGATGGAGCGAGATGCATGGTTTGATTGATTGATTATTGATTCCGGGAGCGTCAACGAATAAGGTCATTAGTCCCGTAAGTGTAGTGCACTTTTTTTTTTTGAAGGTGACCGTGATCTTCCCCCGTTGGATGGTGAGATCCGGCGCCAGCCCATCGGGGATGTTGGCTAG
Organism: Teleogryllus occipitalis; assembly: GCA_011170035.1. NCBI lineage: Eukaryota > Metazoa > Arthropoda > Insecta > Orthoptera > Gryllidae > Teleogryllus > Teleogryllus occipitalis. The sequence continues at coordinate 158,661 of BLKR01001334.1, forward strand.
CTGGGTTTTCCCCAACCCGGAATCTCCCACCAGATACCCGAAGTGGGAAATCACCCACGGCCAGCGTGTAGGTCGGCGACGCGTTCCAGCGGCGGAGGAACCAGAGTAGTCGACGCGCGGAAATCCAGAATTCCCAACCAGTCAGTCGTAGCAAATTTCGCTTCGCTCTCTCAACTCTCTGCCTCGTGGTTTGACGCGAGGCGAGTGCCATCGGCGCCTTTCCGTAATGTAGGCACCCCCTGCGCATGCGCACTTCGCCGAGGCGCATCGCATCGCATCGCATCGCATCGCATCGCATCGCGCCGCGTCGGTATGCGCGAGAGCAGCGCTCCGCCGGCGCGGCGGAGGCCTCCGGGAAGCAGCAGCAGCAGCAGCAGCAGCACGTCGCGCCGGGTCGCGTCGCGCCTCTGACAGCGCCATTCGTCTGCCTCCAGAGCCTCCTGGGAACCGCGCGACATTTTCTGCCCCGGAGCTACTGATCGACAGAATTCCCAAGAAATGCCCTTTCTTCACGTCTCCTACCATGAATAATTGATTATTTGACGGGAATCCCAGTCGTACATTTAAAATGGTGAGCATTCCAAGAAGATAAACATTGATTTTAAATTAGTAATTACATTTGTTCTATGTAAGTGAAATAATTGATCATGGATTAATTAGGACAAGTTACATAATTATCTACATTGAGAAAAGGATAAGGGTGCTTACGGAGAAACAAAGAATAGTAACAAGCTTATTTAAGAAGTGAGACAATGTACTTACGCCATACCCACTTATGAAATAGCATTCGGAACTATTCAAGAAGAATTTAAGGAATTAAAAATACTAATTTCTTCCCCTTTGAACTCTTGATGTTTCATTGAGCAATTCAGTTTAATTCGAATACTGAATATTTTAAATGTCTTATTCAAGCTAGGTTTTCATTACGTTACTCCTAATAAGAACATTAAGTTCTAAAAGTAATGAAAATATCTTGATCAAGACCATTTTTTTATTGTGTTTGGATTTTCAATATTTTCAATATTAAATTTTTGTGATGTATTATGAGCATATTAAGAACAGAAAAGATGGATAGAGGAAGCGAGCGAACAGCAATCTGCTTTTCCCACACCCTTCCAGTTGTGATTAAGGGTTATGATTGGTACGGCCTAATATAACGCATGATTTTATCCCCTCTTTCGTTTGATAGAAGTAGAGCAAACTTCCGGGGAAGTCAACAATACGGGGAAGTCAGGTGTGGAGCTCCCGAGTAATGAAAATATGGCCCGCGACCATATTTAAGGTTTTAGTTGTGGCCCTTGAAGCCTTGCAAGTTGGACACCACTGATATAAAAATAGTGATCAATATTGAATAAAAGCACCTGCAAATTAGATTACAGTACGGATAAGTCCTTTCAGGGGAATCCGCGAATGATGCTTTGACACATCACAAGAAAGTGCCATTGATGGATCATTAGTCGTATCGATCGTATGTAGTACGTAAATACGTATGTAAAGGGGTATATATGTAATTATGTATGTATGTATGTATGTATGTATGTATGTATTTACAAACTATGATTTTAGTGCTCGTACATGTAGTGATTGAACTTTGCTGAAAAATGATATTGTTCGTGTACGTGTATATTCGACTGTTTGTATTAAATATTTCATTTACGTTTTTTTAATTTATATAATTGTATGTTTGACTATCTGCCACGTTGTTTAACCTTTAATTTATCAAAATAAAAAAATCAGTACAAATAAATTTCAGTAAAGTAGTTTATATTTTTTTATTTATTTGTGATCATATGGTAACGTTCAACGATACTCTCGTTTACGATCCCAACAGTACTAAATGTGATTCTTATATTGTAAAACATATATACGTGACTTTTTTATTTGTAACCTGTACAATACACAATAATAATGATTGTTCTTGCCGAAAGTTCTTTATAATTTCTATATATTTTAGTGTGTTAAATTGAAATACCTGAATAAGGGGACGGCGAAATTTTCCTCCGCCCGGGCGGATAACACCCCACTGGTGGGGTGACTAAAGTGGGTGGCTAGGTGGGAATGTTGTTATGCATGGTGCGGTATGATATCACGCATGGTTTCGTTCCGCCGTCCCTCGTGTTTGGGAAGCCGAGAACAAGGGCAGAGAGCACGGGGAGCGGGGAGCGCAGAGCGAGAAGCGAGCTGGGGGCAGAGTAGAAGCGGGAGCAGACCGCAGCGCAGAGAAACCTCGATCCGACCGCGCCACCGCCTCCACCTCCACCTCCACCTCCACCTCCACCTCCACATCCACCGCCGTTACTCTCGCTATGACAGCGCCGTCTCGCCTCCGCGGCCGCTGTGGTCCAGTCGGAATTTTAATTGCCGACCAGGGGCCACCGCGCCTCCCTGGGCCCCGCCTTCGATGCCCGTCCCGTCCCAGGCAAGACCACGGCAGAGAGCACGCCCGACTGTCTCACTGCGCCAACACATGGTCCGCATAGGGTTTTGAGGTTTCTCTACAACTTTCAAAGTGTTTTTATCAACAGTGGAATCTGTATAACAGGGTTATCCAACTGGCGTCCCGCACGCCGCATGCGTCCCGCGGTGCCATTTATTGTGGCCCGCGAAAGGACATTAGTCAAAAGTGAAACTCCCTTACACCCATGCCGGGCTAGAACATCCTTTGCCAAGCGCTCTGCCGGAGTTTTAATGTAAAAATAGGTTAAGTTTAGATTTAAATTTTTTTTTCTAGTCAAATCAGAAATTCAAAATCATCCCAATGTTTCACTGAGTTATGAATGATACGACGTGATATTACGCATGGTTCTATCCTTCCACTTGCAGAGAGGCTAACTGCTGACATCATCGAAAATACGGAGAAGTCAGGAGTGGATCGCCTAAGTAATGGAAACATATCTCGCAACCATATTAAAGGTGTTAGTTGTGGCCCATGAGGCCTTGCAAGTTGGACATCCATCTATAACTTGAATTTGAAAGGGAGAAGATAGAAGAACAATTTCGAATAATATATTTTTTTCGCGTAACGATATACGAGTTGTCTTCTAAATGTGGAAGACATGTCTAGGACAATTAAAATTTGAGATTTCAAGTAATTCAAGCTATCGAGGTTGTGTTGTTTTTTAAAAACATAGAATGTTAGATCTGTGAGGGAGAATGAATTAAATATTACTCGCCTGACGAAAAGAGAATGAGTAAGAAAATCATAGGGAGAAAAAGAGAAATACTCAGAGGATTCGAATTAGCGGAACAATAACTGAAGACTGATTTAATAATACTTAAACAACTTAATTTATACCGCAGTACAAAGGAAAATGTGAGAAGTAAACCAAAGAAGTATTCTTTTAAAAACTTAAAAAGCAAATGAACAAATTATAGTTAAAATATTTTAAGTTCATTTGTATATTGAAATTAAATCGACAAATACAAAACTACACTGCTCACAGTATATAAGTAAGGAGTGAAATCTGCATAAATTTGTACTGGACTCTTAGAAATTAAAATTAGGCTTAAAGAATAAAATACGACTAAACTAACAGCAAAACTACTGTTATAGAGTGAAGGAAAATAGGGTTCTGGAGCAGCAAAAATTAGCTGATCTGAATCGCATGCGTGAATTCGAAGTTTCTTTCTTTTTCATTGCATGACATCGGCAGTATGACGACGCATGACATTAGCTTCACACATTAATAATAAGAATTTACTCGTAATATTACATATGAAAAATTGTGGATTAACATAATCGAATATTGGCATTCCCAGTCAAATCTATTTCATTGTTTTTGTATAAATTTAGTCTTCCTCGGTATCTAAAGAAAACATTAACACATCTCACATGACTAGCGACTGAATAGTTTTCCGTCAAATTAGTTGTGTATTTGAGATTAGTAATATAGAAAGATAAGAGCTGATTTAATGAAGTGGCTACTTTTATTCTTTGAATGGTGTACTTACATTAATTCATCCTCTATTTTCCCGGTCGTAACTGTACTAGGAAGTGCAATGTACAAATACATTATCAGTATCAGATAGAAATTACGAAATGTTTAGCACGTGTTTCTTTAATCGGCTTATTGCGTCTAGTTGTGGCTATGGCAACTTAACTATTTCTAATAAGTTATTTACTTTCTTCACGATAATTCTCCATCTTTATAAAGGCTCGAAAATGATCAGCATCACTGGGAATTTGCGAAATATAATAATTTACAAGGATTAGATTGTGACGTTAACTTCACAACTGCAACACTGACAACGTAGCATACTACTCTGAGTCGCGACAAATTGTGCACTGTGTCATGACATCTCGCCAACGAAGTAGCTCAGCGTCGCGCGGAACCCAGACTCTGCTCCAAGATGGGGCGCAGGCTGATGAGACAAACAGCACTTCTCATCACCTCGTTCGCAGAGCGACGCCGTTTCTGACGCGGCGCCTTGGAATTCGGAGCGACTTTCATTACGAGAGGGTCTGTGACGCAGTTACGCGAGGAAGCGCTTGGCATTATTCAGGGAGTCGCTGTTCCGATAAACCAACAGGTAGACGCGGGTCTAGATTTTCAATCGTTGAGAGTCCCAATATGCATGTAGTAAAAGAAGAAAAAATTTAAATGATTATATTTTTGAATAGTATTTGCATTTTATAGCTGAGATATGAAGAGGGCAATTATTGATAGGGGCAAATAATATTGTTGCACAAAGAAATATTTCTTTAATAATACAATGATTTCTACGAAAAAATTGCGAATACATAGCTTTTTTATTAATGGAAGTCTATTTAATTTTGTCGCAAAAATTAACTATTACATTAAATAATCATGTGTATATAGTTTACATGTTCACGTAACAATGTGTGCAGCCAATTTCAGTTAAATGCACAAAACGTAAAGTGAATAGAAAGATATTTGCAGAAGTTTCTGTTCTGGATTGAATATTTTGTAAGCTCAGCATATGTTATTACAACTTATCGTTTAAATTTCGTAAGTTCTGTTTTTGAGAGGAAATTCGCGTCATTCGATATCGCGGTTCTCGATCATTTGTTCAATGCCACAAGTTTTCTGGGTGATAAGGTTGCAATTAAGATTGTCATTCACCCGAGAAGCCATGCCTCGATGGTTGTAAAGACTTGCTAGTTTAGCTTTTCTTTGTAACATTTTTTAAAGTGCCTTTGACACCCAATTGTTATTCTATTCCATTGACATTGCTTATTATTAACCATATTAACTCTTTCCAATTACTTCCAATTCTTGAACTAAAATAATAATGTATTGTTTTAATAGAGTATTTCTACTCTGTAAAAATGTCTGAATTTTATTCAGGGCACTGACTTGTCAACTCAACGACTTTTTTCTTGAATGTGTATAAGGAAAACCTAAATGGGTCCGATGCGGTCGAAAGTGTTTCATGTCAAGGTTGTGGTTTGGAATCTCGTTTAGCGCAAGGATACATAGTATGGACCGAACGACAAGGTAAAACACCACACATTTTAATAATAATTATAATTTTACCGATATTATTAAAATCGTCATTCATACGAATAATAGAAACCCGTCAACATCAGGGACTATGTCATCTAACATATGCCTTCAAATAATATCATTGTATAATTACGTATAATAACTGACATTTCCCCAAACGGTACTAGCCTCTTTAATTGAATTCAAATTAATTTTTTTAATTAATACTGTTTCCCAAATCATTCCTACTTTTTTACGAATGAGCCGATAAAATGCAATTATTACATAAACATCGCTTACGAAAACATCCACGTACGAATTGCAACTGAAAGGTGTTCCCCAGAAGCTTCTTGTGAGAGCACGAACCACTGTCATCGCCTCCCGCCACCTTCTCGCCATCATTTCCATCAGTGCCACAACCCTCATCGCTGACTTCACCACCGCCCCCTGACAACTCAATTCCCCCTCCAGCGTGACATTCATCTCCTCCGCCTCTTTCCTTGCCGCCTCATTCGTCGCACCGGGTTCTTGTTCCGGGCGGTCCCCAGTTCGGCTCTTGGATTCGTCGAGGATTACAAAGGATTAGACTACTGAGGAGCTATTACAAAGGATTATTGAGGATTACGTAATGCCTGGGTTTCTGAAGAGGGATTCGACCCAGCACATTGTGAGAAGTGCTTAATTTCATTACGAAACCAACCCGAAAAGTTGGTGGTTCTGCTTCTGGAGCGATACGTTCTGGAGTATCCGGATGCAACTCGGAGTTGAGCGCAGTACTAGAGGGTAGGAGCCCGCCTAGGGCACGTAAACCCCCGCCCCCCGTTCAAAACTACGCGTACGCGGACTCGCCCGTAGGGAACACAGTATACAACACGTCTCCTCTTCACCCCCACCTCCCCACCGCCGGCGCGCGGCCCCGGCCCGGGGGAGGGGGAAGGGTCTGCGCGTGCTGTCGGTAATTGAAAGTGCTGGGCCACGCCCCCGCCTCCACGGAGCGCGACGTGCGCCTTCGCCGGAGCTTCTTGTAAGTCATTCGCGTCCTCCACCGAGAGAAAACGCCGGGCGATCCCGAGACGTGTCGCCTGCAGGCGTCTCGTTGTAGGAGTGCCGCTTGGAAGAATGCAGTTTGTGGGAGTGCTTGAAACAGGAGGACTTTGGCTATGAAGGATACCAGTAAATCCTATCTAGGGAAGAGCTCATAATTTTCATAATATGTAACATAAATCTGCAATTCTTTTTACATTTGTATTCACGACATATTTTATTAAACTTGTTATTTATTGAAATTGCAAGTGTGTATTTGTATTTTTGGAGACGTTCACGCCACTTTAGACGATAGGACACTAAATACGATTTATTAACATTGTATACGCTAATTAAGTACACGTAACGTGGATTTTATGACAAGTTGCATTTGCGATTTGCATATTGTAATACATATAAAGAATGACACCCGAGAAAGAAAACACGTTTGCATGTTTCTTTCATTTCTGTTTGAATAATAAATTCTTTTATGTTCTAACATTGGATCAACCGAAAATCGAAAACCGAAAATCATTGCAATTAATATGTTGAAGTTTCATCATGGGTAAATCAGTATCTACCCTAACTTAATGTGAAAAAAGAATCCAGATTTTAGCTGGAGATAATAAAAGGACAGTGCTTGTCTCAGAGGATCTATTGCAAACTACAAGAGAGCACCGTCTAATAAATTGAAATAGTGCGGTAAAATACAGAAGATCTTGAAGTTCTCGCTTTTTATATAACTCATAATTTGCAACGTCTATTCAATACGCATGATATTATGCTCGAAAGAGGCCAATTTCAATTCATTTCATTGAGTGTACACCCACGATTCAAAAGTAAAAATCATAATTTGTCAATAAAGTTACTTGATCGTTGAATCAGTCTCTCAGCAAAAGCAATACGAATGCTGATGTTTCATAACGTACTTGGGATTTTTAAATACGAACAGTGGTCAATATTTGGTAGTTCGTCGACTTCCAAAGACGACAAGAATAATTGGTATATGGGTTATGCAATATTTTATTTGAATAGTAATGGGAGTGCATAAATGTCTTCTTTATACAGAGTTGTCTTCTAATACAATACTTTGCAGTGTTAATTGAACGCTAGTTGAAAATCAGGGCCAAGCGGTATACACGTTAGAGATAGGTAATGTACGTTGTATATTACATAACATTGATCGAATCTGTCGTGATATCACCCTCAATATTTGGACACCCAGTATATTCGCCTACAAGCTAGGTAAATCTTGCGTGGTTGGTTTGCTAACGTTTAATCGTGGAACAAATAAACACTTGATTTGTACAATTTTGCAGAAGAGGAAATTCCCTTTCAATCAGACATATCTGATCAGGTAACACCTTCAGACAATAATGTGTACAATTCTGTTGCCACAATGTAACATTGCTGATGTTATAAGTCTGATCAAACGTTCAGAAAAGACATGAAAACATAATTTAGAGACATAACGTCTAAGCACTATTTTCTCCCGTTTGGTATTGAAACAGAACTGTATAAATGTCGATAGTTTCTGTATATTTCAGCATGCCAAACACAAGTTTTGTATTTAGATATTAACATTCCTTTGCTGATCTATTATAAAATTTGTCTTGCCGTCACGTTGAGTCAGTGAATATTATCAAAAATATTTGTATGAATATAACATGAGTGATAAACAACGTTCTGCCTACATGTTTACATCCTCTAGCCTTTCTTTGAGGTTATGTAATGTTGCCTGTGACACATTAATCCTTACTTCTGTTTGATTGTCAATCAAAATCTATTTTTCTATGTTTGATTCGTGGAACATTTGAAGAACTCATTTTACGTAAATCCTTTACCAGTTTTTCCCTACGTGCTGTTTTTATGTTATTTATATTTCCTTTGTTTTTATGTTATTTATATTTCCTTTGTGCACTACTGTGCACTACTGTATGTTTATATCATTGTCCTTCTCTTATGTTGTTTTTGTACCGTTTCTTGTTTATTACGCTGTCTACCTGATACATTTCATAATGCTGCTTACATCGTTTTTACGTCAATTCATATTTTATATGAATGACTGTGTATCGTATAATTACGTAAGTGCCCCTTCTGCCTCACTTTCCCGTTACATGAGCTGTGGATCCAACCTACATATCAGGCAGCGAAGTCGTGGAGGTTGACAGGTCAGCCCTGCTGGAGCAGTATAGGCTGCGACGCTCATCCAATTCTGAGACGTTCCTCACACGCTGTTTTCTCTCTGGAACCCTTCTTAAAACGTTCCTAATGATCTTGCAGGGGCAGATCCTCAGACGAATTTTGGAAGGGGAACTTCAAAATGTTTTCGTCGAGTATATCGTATTATAGATTTTATAAAATGTCGCAGGCAACACTCGACTACGATACGATTTTATTCATTTTAAGGATAATCGGAAAATATTTTTGCTTGAAAGTCTCGTGACAAGTTAAAATTAAGTTATACTGAAAAATTCTGGGGGGAGGGAATTCCCTCATTTTCCTCCCCGTGGATCCGCGCCTGATCTTGATTCGCACTTTCCTTCACGAAACACGACATTCTGCCTTGCCTATCAGCTCTCTTTGTCTTGGGATCTATATCATTATTTGATCCTCATGACCTGACATCACTTTCACCATAATTTCATGCCCTATTATTGTATCGCCCTCGTACTTTAGGAATACGTAAATATCACAACTTTCTTTCTGTGCATTGATCTTCTGGTGAACTATTGTTGATATTGAACAAATATTTCAAGTTAACTTCATCTTTACAGATGTTTTATTTGAATTATTCTTTCAATGACTTAGTCATAATCAAATCACCCTCAGCCATATTTTGGCGTCCGGGCAACAGATGTGATAATGGTGGCTAAGCTACTGAAATTCGCAAATTATTTAAATAAAAATCTTAGTGAAGGCTACATCAAATTGAATTATTCCCTCTGTCTATCCTTTCCTTTCTAAATTCTTACTTTGATTTCCAAATTCTGCATCTCTTAATCTGATTATGCTCGCAAATACAACGGCTATTTATTTTATTTAGATGATTAATAACAAAAATATATTACTTATTAAATGTTTTAAGTCAATGTAGTAGAATATATTAAATAAAAGTTTAAAAATGAACTAGATACTTATTTTCTGTCTTTGCTACTGATGTACAATACCAGTAAAGGTATTATACCGGTATTATACCGGTATAGGTCCAAATCCACAATAATTATCAATCATTTATAGTAAAAAATATTAAGACTTCATTACCAGCAGTAAAATTAGAAAAATGGGAAAAAAAATCAAACAATCAAAATCATTATTTGTAATTGAATTTCATCAATGGAAATTATATGACACTAAAAGTATATCAATCAGCTTTTAACATTCACTCACTTTCCCCACCTGGAGAATTACACAAAGTATTTGTCTTTTTTTAACGACTTTGTTTTCATTTTCCCCAAGATCCGTGTTTCTTTCTTTGAAGCCATTTCTCCCCTACCCAACTTCTCCTTCGTTTGCCCGCCCCCGCCCTGCTCCAGCTGATTGGTGAAGCGCCGCGGGCGCCGAAACTCGAGCGATCGGAGGAGCCTTGTAATTGGGCCATTGTTCCCGCGGCCCACGCCCTCCCGTCAGCAAGCAACAACCACCACCGGCGATACCAAGCTCACTGAGTTGCACATTACATGGCGGTGTGTTTCAATACAAATAATCACTGTGATAATGATAATAATAATAATAATAATAATAATAATAATAATAATAATAATGATAATAATAATAATAATAATAATAATAATAATAATAATAATAATAATAATAATAATGATAATAATACAATCGTAAAACATAATAACAATAACTAATGATAACAAAACCATCGCCAATAATTACTATTATTATAACAAAAGATCAATTCCTACGTGCAAAACAAAACGACCAAGACCTTTGTAATATTGTTGGTCTTGAAAGTGACGTAATGAACAAATAATGGCAGATCGTTCATTTTATTAATTTAATTATATTCTTAAAATTTTATGTTTTTACTAAAATATTAGATAGGAAGAGCACGTATTAACACATCTAGGATACTTTACCTTTTATTTAAAGCGGAAATAACGAAATTTGGTTGAGAAGAAAGAGCTATAGGAAAACCCATAGTCTTTTAAATACATGAATAACTCGATACTAGTAACAATAATAGGAAATTTGGACGTAATTATCGTAGATAGATGACGCAAAGCAGAAGCGTAGTGAGACTAGAACTCAGAATCTCATACTTCTTAATGATTTGCCCCAAATGGAGAAAAGGGCTCGTGTGTACATTAGTACAAACGATAATCAACGTTTTATTTATCATTCATTTATTAAATCCATTTAGTATTCAGTCCAAAATACTCAGGTCAATTGTTTACTATAAATGAGGTGTTTGATTCTATTATGTAAATTACTGGAACTGGATTTGTTCACTTCTATTGTATGCAAGAACAAGCCCACTAAACCAGTAGCGACATCACAGCATTTAAATTGAAGTAGGTCCTCTAAAACTGTAATTGGTCGGTCGTTTGGATCCTTCTGCGACACGCCCAAATGTCAAGGCGCATAATTGGGAACTAGAAATTTATAGTTATTTCAGAGAGTAAACTAACAACATGTGCTTCTCTAACATTTTGTAATTTGTACGCCAAATAAAACATGTTACTTGTCAAAGAGGTCAATTAATTGACATTATTTATACAATCACTTGTAACCATTAGCAGAGCTGTTTTCAGACTATAGATCTCACAACAGATTATTGTAGAATTAAAATACGTATAGAATTGAATAAACGACATTCAAAAATATTTTCATAACACCACTAATTGGGCTCATTGACGTTGGTGACTTCTATTTGTTGTGTCATTCATGTCATTCACACTGTGCCATTTAATTGAATAAGTAACATCATTTGGAAACTCTAATCTTATTGTGCGCTTCTGGCTATCAAAATTATAATAAGATAACTTTTCAAATACTCAATCTCTACTACATAATATGTGAATAATTTTTAATAATTATCCATAACCTATTTATATCGTAAATCCATCTATAATATAAAAATTTATTTATAAAATACCATATTTAATAAGAAGTAAGATTATTGGTAATAATATATTGATATAAGCGTATTTGCGCACACAGCTCGTCAGTGCACAACAAAAGTAATACATTATAAAAATCTCATTAAATAAAAATTCATATGAGAATACATTTTACAAGAGCAAGGCCATTTATTTAACAACCAACGAGCTTTTTTGTGGACTAGCGAAAGCAACCCACAGTTGCCAGGATATTTATTTACCACACTCATTTATTAGACAGGAAAAGGTACGAATTCTACCTCTGATATAAAATGAAAGGAATTTTATTTCTCCCCACCCTGACTCGCCGCACTCTCTTCCACCCCGCCCCGCCCATCCGCTCACCGCATCTCTACTGGGACTCATTTTCAATTTTGACCATCAAATAATTGGTGACATATTGTGCTGTGTAGATAAATCAAAATGCATTTTGAAATCACAGTCCAACACTTGAATTTTGACTATGTAGATACTGTCAATCTTGTTAACTATAACTATAATTTTTTAAAGGAAAAGTTCCTTTGTTTTTCTTTTTTCAAAAACATTACTTTACTTGACTAAAATATCGATTTTGGAGATGTATCATTTTTCTTGCACACCGAGGCTATGAGATAAACTAAATATTTCACAGTTCGAAACAGCCAATTACAAAATTTCCACACATCTCGCCAATGCCTCCTTTTCCGCAAAAAGGAACTTGTAATCCCAAACTTCAGTTGACACAGTGCTTCACTCTACAAAAAGACGCAGACATTTCCGTCCACGATGGTGACCTTGTTGGAAGCACGTTGCTTTCAGCGTCCTGCCCCCACAGAAGCCCCTGATTACATTCAACGCCCTCGCCGCCCTCGCCGCCCTCGGAAGCGAGGCGGTCACGCGGAAAGAGCTCCCGCAGGCGAGGATTTTTCAATCAGCGCCACCCACAATGGCGTCCCAGAGGTCGATCTGCACCAGGAAGTAGGGCTGTGGGGCGGGAGCTCACGGAGAAACCATACTCCAATTTCCAGACACTTTCTTAAACGTCGTCTGTTTCCTTATTGATTTGCAACAAGTTATTTTTATTCATTTTATTGTTTCATTGCGGAGTGCTTTCATTCTGTCAATACTGACCCACATTTCAAGCAGCGGCTATCTCGTTTACATGCTAATTTCGCCCTGACATATAAATTTCTCGATTATGGTGGTTTTTAGAGATTCGTTTTTGGGCGTACGTTTTTTATCTGCCATAACCCGGAATATTGTGCGGTCAATTCACCAAATATTCAATGAATTTATGTAGTACTTTTTCATAACTATATTATTCTGTTTGAAAAAGTTAAAGGAAGTATGTCATCAAGTATATTCGAAAATACATGTCATCAAATTCGTTTTATTTTTATTTGTTTTTTTAGGATCTCAACTGATCTTTACTAGTTTTCAACTTAAATTATGAACATATATTTTAAGAGTTTTGAAGCGGAAGTGACGTTTGTAATACCCAAGTTTATTTCATACACTACGAATTAAAAAAAAAAATAAAAAATAAAAATAAAAAAATAAAAAAATAAAAAATTGACGCACATGCGTTTTTTTTGTTGCAATCATAACGGTGCTTTGTCTTCTGAGGATACAGTACAGAGAGAAAGAGAATATTGTATGTTAATAGGCACTTCTCATGAATTCCAATATCGTGAACCGTTCCTAACGACTTAACGTGTAACTTGAAGTACGAATACGTACTTTGGAAAGAAATAACTAAGAGATGTTGTAATATTAGAATAAAACCAGTGAAAATGAACGTCAAGTGAAACTTGAACGTCAAATAAAAGTGAACCTCAAAAGAAAATGAAACTTTTCCTCCTGATAAGGTTAATAGTTATTACTCAACAACTACTAATTTTTTAAGCGCATGACATCATTTAAAGATCTAAATTTGTGGGATGAATTGCCTTGCAAAGGACATATTTTGCTTTAATAATAGAGGTGTAGAACAGGTTCGAAAAATAAATTTGAACCTTCAAAACGTTTCAAAATTTAACTTGTTTTAATGAAAATAGGAACTGAACTATTTTTATAAACGAACTATTCTTTTCAAGCACACAAAATTTTAACAAATCATTACATCCATTTTTCTGAACGTTTTCGAAATTTTTCATGGGCATCATTTAAAGTACCCCCAAAAATTAAAATATCTTAACGGAACAACTAGGTCATCCTCCTGATGTATTTGCCAAGTTTGAATTTTAAATATAAATTTAACGCCTAAAAACTGAGATTATTCATGAATTTATGTAGATTGTCAGACATTTTTTTTTATCGAGCCATTCTCTTATTTTCCAACAAACATAATACATCCATCTACATTTCCTTTTGTTGAGAAATTTTCAATACATATACGATAAAGATATGCCTCAAGGTCTATAACCGTGAGTGAAAGGTATAGGTTCATGTTGCGTTTATTGATTGCTCTGAAATAAGCTCATTAGTTTCATTATTATGAATTTTTAAAGAAAAGACGAAGCGAATATTTTGTCTCAAACAAGTTTCACCATTTCGTTAATTCAGTGACCATGGATGGTTTCTTCGATTCATATCCATTTGTTACCTACTTACTATTGCTCTACTCCAAAGTGGCGTGGAACAACATGTTACTGTCCTAGCCGTGTTCGCTATTTGGGCCGGTTGAGTAACGCAACCTAGTGAAAAGATAATAGGAATGTAATATAGAAATATAATATAATAGGAATGTGATAAGGATAATAGGAATAATGAAAGGACAGATGTACGTGATTTGAGAGCGAAGAACTATTCAAGTTCCAAAGACGCGTAGGTACGTATTTGCGTGTACGTAAGCAGAAGCTGCGCTTAGAAGTAGGACTTAAGTTTAAGTACTTTTGGTGGCTGATTTTCGACATCAGCTAAGAATCTGTGTTCGTCGGTACACGCCTCTATGTAGTGCACGTTGTTATCGTGAGAGGTGACGGTGATCTTCCTTCGCTGGATGGCGAGATCCGGCGCAGACCTACTCGTCGGCTTGCGGTGTTTCCCCAACCAGATATCTCCCACCACCGGGGCACCGCTCCAGCCAGGACAAGAAGAGCGGATGGAGAGAGAAGGAGGAGAGAGAGGAAAAAGAGAGAGAAAGGAGAGAGAGCGAGAGAAGAAGAGGAGGTAGAGGAATCAAGAGTGACACCTAGACAAGAGAGCCCGCCCAAGCGAAAAGAGTGATGTGCTTGAACTTCAAATCAAGAATACTTGAGCAGCCGTAGACGCCTTAAGACTGCTTTGCAAGAGAAAGCGGATGCGCCAAGCGGGCAATTGCAGCTGATCGGAGGGTGCAGCAGCCATTTGATGCAAATGGGGCTCGCCTGGGCCCTGCGCAACGTGCGTGCCTCGCCCAGGGAGCTGTGCTCACGCAGCGGACGCGCACGACCGCTGCGCTGGAGTTTCTATGCTCCTCCCAGCGCGCGCCATCGCCACCTCGCCGGTAAATAATAGACACAGGAAGAATTGAAACATTATGTCTGTTTTACTGTTTTCACGCAGACACTCGAAATTTACAGAAAAACCATTCCACCACTTCCCAATAGTACAGGAACATTATTTATTGTCGTTAAAAATTCCTGTCAGTTAAAAATCTCAACTTCGATAGGTTGAATTAACTTGGATATTTTTATTTGAAACATCTTTCAGGCATAGAATTATGTTATTTATGTTTTCGCAATTTCGTAGTTATCGCAAGTAGTTCCCTTCTTTACAAAATCTCTCAAATTGTAATCCAACGTACAAAGTGAGATGTACTAGATAAGTAAATAAGATAAGTAAATCTGATGCTCTTTCAATGTACGAACAAAGCATTTTTGCCAGCGATGCTCAAAATAGGTAAGCGAGAATTATTTTTATTTAACTTCAATAATATATAGTAAATAGTGGCCGGTAGCAGCAAAAATGCAGATGAACAAAATAACACAAAACAGTTTTCCAAAAAGTAGCACGCGCCCTATTCAAGAACAACAAATAAGAACAGGCACTGGACAGCGCGTGATATTTCCTTCCTCTTCCTAGTCCATATCATCTCCCCTTTGCCCTTTGCCTTACCCTTGCATGCACTACACTACCACGTGTCTCCGGAGACCAGCCGCAGACCATCCGGAGCTCCTTTCGCCTGGGGCCTTGTCACGTTTCTGGGAGATACCTGGAGGGGAAACCTCTGTGCCCGGAAACATCAATCAATTGTATCTTTAAATTTATAATTTCAACATTGGAGAATGTTTTATTTATTTATTTATTTATTTATTTACTAGTAAAATATTACTTTGTGTCCACGCTACTTATACATTGTATCGATTGATTGATTAGTGATTCCGGGTGCGTCAATTGCTAAGGTCATTAGTCCCGTAAGTGTATTGCATGTTTTTTTCCTCGGGAGGTGGCGGTGATTTACTCTGGCTGAATAGTGAGAACCGGCGCCGAACTACCTGTCGGTTTGCAGGGTTTCCCAAACCAGCTACCTCCCACTAGCGGAGCATCGACACAGCGGGAACAAGCTCTAAGCTCCCGGCTGGTCTCCCAATATGTGTAGAGTGTAGTACATGTGAGTGTAAGTGTAAGTAAGGAGTGAGGAAGGAAGAAAGAACGCGCGCGGTCCGTGGCCCGTTTGTTAGGGTACTGGTTTGTTAGAGACATTCGCCGGTGTTGATGGAAGAAACGACAAAAAACTACCGATCAGAGCAGCGGGCAACTAGAATCCTCCTCCAGACGGCGGCTGAACTCGAGCTAGCCATCTAGCCAGTGTCGAAAATCCTGGCACCGTCGGGGCTGGAACCTAGAACCTCCCGGTCAGAGAGGCATTGCAGTGACATCAGTTGATGCACGGAGACACCTCTCCCGGTACGTCAGTGGAGAAGACCGCCGAGAAATGCAGTTGGCCCGCCACATGTTTCAGGCTGAGCACGCCTATACGCGTCTCTCATCCTCGCCTGTCGAGCAGTCACTGCCGCCATCGTCCACGCCACTTCGCGCCGCATCGCTCCACGCCACGCAGCCCATCACGCCGCTTCGCTTTACGACCGTCCCATGCTTTATGAATATTGCAAAAGGGGCGCCTCCGATCCATAAAACGTGACCACGACCGTCCGGGGACGCGTTTTAAATTAAATCAACATAAATCACACTTCTCATCACCGACGTTCGCGGCCTCCAGTCAAAGAAGTCCATTTCCTGGTGTGCACCTCATCATTGTCCAGCTCACCCTCTAATGAGACTTCTAGCGACTGACAGTCGACGCTTCCGATTCCTTCCGAGAAGTGTTCTGGGCAACAGAGAACACAGTTTCCAAGATTTAGAATGAAGGGTAGAAAAGTGGGAGAGCAATTAGAAACAAAACATTACAACTTAAAGAAAGGTTTTACAAAAACGTATTTTTTCTTCAGGAAAGCGTTAATTAATTAAGAAAGTCCTTGTTAATTAATTTGTTCTTATTTTCTTTCAAGCGCACTGCATCCTCTTTTTGCATTCTTTTCTTAACATCTATTGACTGATTAATTGATGTTTCTGAATACGTCAACTGATAAGGTCATTGGTGATTTGCATTCCTGGAGATGGTGGTGTTCTTCCTTCACTGGTGAGAGCCGGCACTGACTACGTCGGCTTGTGAAATATTTCCCTCTTTAGTTTTCTCCCCCAGCGGGTCTCCACCCCAGTCGGCACAGGCTCTAAGCTTCCGACTAAGCTGCAGAGATGTTTAGTAGTGTAGTAAAGGGGAAGAGGTCAGGACAATGAAAAGGGAAGGAAGATGCGGCGCGTTCTTTGGTGGTCCTTGTTAAGAGTACTGCTTCGGCATTCGCCTAATAATGATCGAAGTAAGGAAGGAAAACTACCCATCAGAGCAGCCGTCCTTTAGAAAGCACCTCCAGACAGTGACTGAATTCGGCCTCGCTGCATAGCAAGTGTCCAAACTCCCTGCCCTCGGGACTCGATCCCTAGGACCTCCCGGTCAGAGTCGCAACAGCAACATTGCTGGCCCGGAGCTAACGCAGCCGGTTTAACGATTATTAAAAACTGGTTCGACATTCTGATCATGATCACATCATAGGTATGGGCTTTCTTTTTTTACGTTTGTCGTTAAGGTATCTTCCTTCACATAAAAGCACATTCTATATTACAACAAACCAAATCTATATTACAACATCCAAATCGTTTTCCAAAGAAAACAGCCTCGTATAAATCAACTCGTCCAGTGCACATATAGAGCAATTTATCCTCCCTCGCAGCCCGGGGCAGCAGCCACACGTGCGCTGCGCGGTGCTTCGGGATGGGATCAGGTCCGGTGATGAATGGAGGCTGGGGCCGTGCGCGCTCACCGTTGACGGGCGGGCGGGCCGCCCCGGGGGCGGTGGCCGCTCCGCGACCAGATAACGAGGGCGAAGACAGGTGGCGCCCGCGGCGGT
Source organism: Teleogryllus occipitalis (assembly GCA_011170035.1). Lineage (NCBI taxonomy): Eukaryota > Metazoa > Arthropoda > Insecta > Orthoptera > Gryllidae > Teleogryllus > Teleogryllus occipitalis. Next base: position 176,673 of record BLKR01001334.1, read on the forward strand.
GGAGGAGTGAAGCCTCCGCCGTCGCCTCTTGAGGGGCAACATCCCGGGACGCCAGTTTTTTTCTTTCTTTTTACAAACAGCTGAAGCAAAGGGGTAAATGGAACACGCATGGAATGAGTTGTATACAAAACGGTAATTAAAGAACTTGTACCCCAAAACTGCTAATAATGTTAAGTTTAAGATAGCTACTTAAGTTGTCTTTCAAATGTATGTTGGAGAAATGCAACTTTAGAAGTCTGTAAGAAAGTTATTTATAATCCATCAAGTCAAGGTGTATTTGAACTATCACCCAACCGCGAAGGGACTACTGATTTGCGGTGTGATAACAGATGCTTCTGTGGGCAACATGTTACAGAATAATAAAAATCCTTCAAAATACCCGATTACAGAGGATTAAATTATTCTAAAATGCCCCCTTCCCTTCAAATAAATATGTGTTATTGGAATGGTTGGCAGGAGAAAGTTGGTATGGATAGGCCTTCACGAAAGAAGTGAAGCTTTATTGAACATCAAGGTCATCGTGACTTATTTTCATCAAAAACAATATGGGGCCAAATGATTTTCAGCATTCAATATTTGTACACAGAGGGATAGAGAGAAAATCCGGGTACCGGTACAAAGGAGTATGTCCGTATAAAACATTCAACAATTGTGTACATATCATTATTTCATAAAATAAATTTAATTTGTTTATTTTTGAATATTGGCACCCGAATATTCACAACGGCTTTGAGCCCACTTTTCCGAATTCCCGGTGGCTCGGGACATGGCAATACACATACTGTCTTGAATTTTTATTTTGAAAATAAATAAGCGACAGTTCATTCATCACGTAAAACAGTTACAAAGAGTATCAGAATTTAAAAAGATAAGGTACAAAACAAATTAAATTAAATAAATATTCAAATTATAACTAAACTTTTGGACGTGATGAGCTTCATTGTTTCCCTGGAGTTTAATGAGCCCCGAAATATAGCACCTGCATCCCCCCACTCCTCGGGCCTGTTAGTACGTTTTAATTAAATCTGAATAACACTAAAAACGATTAGCATAATCATGGTTATAAACTAATTATAAACATTAAGAATTAATTTATTGTACAAAGAAAATAAATTAACTTTCAATAACTAACTTGTAAAATATCACGTTTTTTATCCTTACCACGCAATATGTGATTGTAATAATCATCTAATTTAAATTAATTGTTTTCTTGCTTTTTGAACTTTGAACTCAAAGGTATTTAGGCCACATATTGGTTTAGTTTTGTGCCCACAATAACTGTCGCCTTCGAATCCAATGGAGTTTTACTTTTCCTTGCGCAAGCGTAAGTATGAATGCTAATACGAACACAGCTCGTACACAGCCCGAGCCTATATGGATATCAGAGTGCCGCCAGGAGCTGACCGAAAGAACAAACGCACTGAACGGAATTGATTCAAAATTGCCCGCATTTCAAGAGATCCCTCCCCCCACGTGTGCCTGTCAAACAATTGATTTCAGAACAATTGCACTTCATGGAAAAACAAAGCATTGCTTTTGAATTCCTCGGTTTGCCAGACCAGATTTGAGAGCCTGTCGGTTGCAAATATTCTGCAAATAGTATTAGTGTGGGCGTTCCATTGACTGTCACATCACGGATCTTTTGAGTGCACCGCGTTTTCGTGTCCATCAGCATCTCTCGGTGGCAGATTTTTGTTCCCAGAACGAAGCAAGGATCGAACATACTCACCGTGCATTGTTAGGCACGACTAACGTTCATTATTATTATTAAATCTGTTACACTCTCAAACAACGTTATTTGAAAAGTATTGGAGATGAAAATGGCCCTCACATGTTATGACATTCAAAATGTAACACCGCTTAGTCTAAAGCAAATGTTTTGGAACATCGGACATACTGCCCGGAGGGAGCTCTTTAGTGCCTGATGATATGCATGATCTTCAATTGGAACTGTATGCGCGAACTTCGGTACGTGAAATAAATAATATCGCGTAGTATACAAGATAAACTATTATGTAATTACCTCCTAGTGCAATACGGTTGCTATTGCAACAGGACGCGATCTCTCTAGATTTGCCTTGTTTTCCATATTATCCCGGGGCGCGGTTGCTTCACCGTTATGCTCCGGGCTGGCGACGAAGACCCGCGGCGCTGCACGAGCAGGCGACGTCGATGTGTATTGAAACGCTCTCCGTTTCTGTCAAATTATTTCTGCAACCGGTTTCCGAATTTATATCATTTTTGGGCGCCAGGAAAGGGTTGCGATTTTAAATTTCCCGCAAACCCATCTAAAGGGAAATAATTATCCGACTAGCTCTGCCGGTTGGGTTCTTACGAAAATAATCGTCGCCGGTACTTACTTTCTTCCTAGCAAACGATTTTGCTGTTTATTTACTTCCGCTTCCCTGGTTGCTAAGGAACGCCCTGCCTGTATGCCTATGCCCTCAACATTTACTCTTTTTACGACGGATTTAATACATTTTTGTCCCCAACTCCCATCAAAATATTGTGCGACAGTCTGGTATGTCACAGTATGTTTTCAAAACATCAATTTATTGAATCCAATGATTTTTTAACATCGAGGTTCGGTGCTCGATGTTTTTACGTTTTCGATGTTTATTCAGAGATGAAAAATTTTCCTATTCACAATTTTATAAAAGTTAAAATGTGAAATAATAACTACACCACTGAATATGTGTTCAAACCAAACGAACATTGTTTGTACTGCTTTCACACTATCACACTATCACACTATCCCTCGTCCGCGACGATCCTGAATCCTAGTATTTCCTTGGTCTTTCATAGTATTTTGCATATGGAGAGGCATTTTATAAATTTATTTTCAGTTAAATTTTAATTATAAATTCATATTCACGGCCACTGTAAAATTAAATTTTGTTGCGCGCGAATTTAGTTTTGAAGAATACTAAACAAGCTTTAGAACCGATGTTTAAAAACATGGATTGTTTTCGCTCGATACGTATATTAACATCGATGATTTAATTTCGAACATCGATATTTTGCACGATCGGATGATCACTAGTTCCCGCTCGCCGCAGAGGACCGCGGTGTCGCCTTTGTGACACGCGAAGTATAAGTGCGGGGGTGAAGCACTTTTGTCGGGGCAAGCACCGCCTTCCAACCGCGGCCTCTCAAGTAGAGGCGCCCTTTTTCAGAGTTTCCCTCAGCGGCACCTCTGGTGAGGTGGGAGTTTAGTCAAGCTACATTGCTACATCCGATTAGCCTTTTTTGTGTTGGGGAGGGCTTTTAACTTAAATGGATTACTAACAAGTCAATTATGTCTAACATAACTATTTGACACTAGCCGCTTCGGGCGTATTGTAGTTTGACCAAGACGAATATTATTGTGTTTGAAATGTTATTTTTAAAGTTCCTTGGTTTTCTATTTTTATTACCATTCATACTCACATTTGCTTACATATGTATACTGTGATAAGCTGAGAGTCCTGGGTTTAGCTTAAATGATAAACTCAGCACCCCGCTTCATCGTTTTCAAACTCGGAAGTCAAAGAACACGCGTTGTTAGGACAACCGATCAACAAAGTTTAATATTCCATGTTTGGTGTCATAACGTTATGTAAATAGACACGGCTCCGAACACATTATGTACAGAAGGTGTGAAGAGGGCATTGGATGGCCGTGATCTTTTAGAAAGGACGCAAGGAATCATTCTCTAGAAGATTATTGTAGCGAACACACGTAAGCGGTTGGTGAGGTAAGATCGGATTTTCAGCATAGGCTGGGTATTAGGTAAATGATAGAGAGCCGGGAATGTATGTTTAGTTTGAGGTTTGAGAACTTGGTCTTCGGTAAATTGTAATATTAAATTGTGAGAATTTCATTAATGTAATAGTTGGAAGTTTGAATTAAATAGACTCCATTTTAGGGTAGCTCCATAGATAGATTTTTTAAATAAGTAGCTGAATATAGTCAGTCATGTATTATATGTCTGAATATAGTCAGTGTATGTATTATAAGAATAAATGTTAAATTGTTATTGTTGAAAAAGGATGATAATTTATAGTAGTTGCCGTCAATCTATTAATTGATTTCAATGAATATAACTTCGAGGAATCGTGATTCTATATAGAATTAGACGTCCATATGCAACAAGTAAGGAGTAATATGTTGTATGTAGAATCTATGCTAAAAAAAGAGTAAAAATCCAATAAATGAATGTTCTAGAAGTTCACAAATAGCTAGCGCACCGCGGAGATCGACAAGAAAGATTTTTCGCAATACGTACAGAATACTTTCACACACTCATACACACTTTACGGCACTATCTATACATCACCACATAGAATCTTGAAGTTAGCCACGGCGCTGACGTCACTCAAGCGTCCGTGGTGCCGCGACGTCTTCGTCTCCAGGAGGCCCCGTTGCGGAGAAGCGCGTTTCCGCGCCTCCCGCACAGATTCCGGCTGTAGGGAGCGGCGGCCGCCTTCCACGCACTCGCTGTTCCCCGCGTCGCCGAGCTCTGCCAACTCGTGCGAGGGCGTGGCGCGAAAGGTGAAGGCGACGCGCTGTGGGCCCTTTCGCCTGTGACACGCCCGGTGCACGCCGCCTCGACGGTCTCGCACACGGAGGAGGCACCCAACGCCCTCGCGAGCGCTGTTGATTTGATTTGATTTTTTCGTGTTTCCGGTCGAGTCAACTGCATGGGTAATTAGTCCCGTTAGTGTAGTGCATGTTTTATTTTGGGACGTGCGCGGTGATCTTCCCCCGCTGGAAGGCGAGATCCGGCGCCGACCTACCGTCGGTTAGTGGGGTTTCCCCCTAACCAGGACTCTCCCACCAGCGGGGCACCACCCCAGTCGGGACAAGCTCTAAGCTCCCGACCGGTCTCCCGGAATATGTGGTAGTGTAGTGCATGTTAGTGTAAGTGTGTGTGTGTAACGGGAGAGGATAGGACAAGGAAGAGGAAGGACAGATCGCGCGCTGTCTGTGGTCCGTTTGGTAGGGTACTGCTCCGGCATTCTCCTGGTGTTGATCGGAGAAACCACGGAAAACTACCAATCAGAGCAGCCGGCCGCTAGAATTCTATTCCGGACAGCGACTGAATTCGACCTAGCTGAAAAGCTAGTGTCGAAAATCCTGCCACCGTGGGGAGTGGGAACCTAGGACCTCCCGGTCAGAGACGCTGCAGTGAGATCAGTTGATGCACTGAGCTACCGCTCCCGGTGCGAGCGCTGTTGTTCAGCACCCCAGCGAGATACTTAACTCACACCAACGACCGCCTCGTTATTGGTAAGCCGCCCCATACTGTCAATTGACTAATACCCGGGACCGTACATATACGTTCAGTCAAACTTTTCTTTTTGCGAGGACTGGATATTTTCAAACGTGGTGGCTTTCTTAGAGACAACCACATGTAAGGGTAAAATTACCTGACCGGTAGGTAGTTCGAGTCTCGACGGTGACAGAATTTTTGGCACTAGCTCGATAGCTAGGTCGAGTTTAGTCGCTGTCTGGAGGAGACTTCTAGCGACCGGCTGCTCTGACCGATAGATTCCCGTGGTTTCTCCGATCAACACCAGGCAAATGTCGGAGCAGTACCCTAAGAAACGGACCGAGGACCGCGCGCGCGATCTTTCCTTCCCCTTACTTGTAATGTCCTCACCACTCACTTATAACGTTTTCCATTCGTTGCACTGAAACCCACCCTAGTGCAGGGCGAAAAAGTCATCGCTCCGCGACAGTGCTGCCCCACACGCGTGATGGGAAGCTACGAATGTAACGGATTCCGGAACTGAGTCGGTGCGTGTGCGCTACGCAGTGAGATTATAGATAGCTGTTCTTGGTCTGTTACACTGATGGAACTCGAAAAATAATTTTGAATTGAGATCATTGTTATAATTTTTATGAAGTCTTTTGGTAATTCTTACTTCTTAATTCAAAAATTATTAGCGTGTGATAATAGCACATTTGTGTACTATTATCATTCCCTGGTTTAAAATGGCAATACAAGTATTCACATTACAAAAATGGGACGTTTGATTTTCATGGAATTACATTAACACATAATTCTCTGACAATTAAAAATTTAATAAAGCTGCTTATTGCGGCCAGGTGAAAATTTGATCATTTATTTCAGCTTGAACTCTTCGTGAATAGGACATTTAAAATCGGTATGGATTTGTGATCCACTTAGTTTAACTGTATAATATCCTGTTTTATACAGAACATTTATGGAATTTAATTTTTTTCCATTTCCTGAAAAATCGGGGTTAAAAGAAATTTAACCCGGTAGGATTTAGAAATTCTAAATCCAAATATGAAGAATTAGCACTAAACAATTTATCTCCTTCTCAAAGATCCTTAAAAACGTAAAACTTTGAAATATTTTAGAAGTTACAAGATATTTAAGAAACTTACCTTAAAAGTTTTACGTACTGACATTTACAATATTAAAAACAACGACCTTCAATAGCACAAACGATATAAATGACGCTCTCAATTTTAATATGAGTGGATTTGAATTAATCTGAAAGAAGAATTTTTTTGTCTCTACTGAGAGTTGAGAGTAATAAGTGTTTAATCGAGGGACGCAACATGACAGATAAAATGTGTTAAAAGAATAATTAATTCGACGGTGAAAACGGTGCGAAAAATAAAGGAATTGACGAACTTTTCGTTTTTTTGCAAAAAATTGTAGTTATCACGTGGCAAAAAAACGCCTTTTGGTTGGAAATGAAAGTTTATGAAACGCCATTTGGAGCGTAATACGCAGGACTCGGTTAGAAACGCCGTTGCACCTGAATTCCTTCCCGCGAGGCCCGAGAATTCGCTTCCCCGGCACAATATTTACCCAGTTGCGTCCGAGGGCTTGGCTTCACTCGCGGAGTGGAGCGAGTACACGCCGGGCCGCCGCCGCCGCCGCCCGGATTTCCTTGGCTGCCGTGGGGGGCGGGGGGCAGGGGGGAGCCGGATGCGCGAGAGCGCAGCCACCTTGGGGCGGAAGGGGCTGCCACGCTCACCGCTGCCGGTGCGGACGGGGGCGAGGGCGGAGGAGTGGGCTGGAGGGGTGGCGATGGCGGGGGAGGGGGCGGCAGCCGAGCGCAGGCGAGAGTGAGAGGGCGCGTCAACTGCTTTGGTCATTAGTCCCGTTAGTGTAGTGCATGTTTTTTTCTCGGGAGATGGCGGTGATCTTCCCCCGCTAGATGGTAGTGGCGGAGGAGGTTGCGATCAAGCACTGATTTCCGCACAAAGCCACGGAAATGGAGTGACGTTATGAGACCGTAACAGTCAAGGTAAGCGAATACTGGGAAACGAATAATAGAACGGACAAACCAAATAGATTTTACTTAGATGGTGAAGGAATTGAATTGAGACGAAAGGAATTGATTGTGAATTGAATTGAAGGAAGCAAATTGAAACGGAACATGAACGAAATGGTTGCGATGCAGCAGATGTCAAATATTAAACTACGAAGGATGATTGAGGAATATACTAGTTATAAGTAGAGGGAGAAATTTAAAACTGGGAACAGAAGGAAATATTAAAGCCTCTGTTTCAAATATTAGTGAGAACATAAAAGATTAGACAATGGTCAGCAGAAAGATTTTCAAAACCTAAAAATGTTCCAGGAAACGAGAGCTAACAGATTATGAGGCGCCAGAAAAAACGACAGGTAAAAATTCTGAACTAAGAGCTTTGTTTTCCAGGAAGCTCTGCTTGAGCGTCGCCAGAAAGAAAAAAATTCGCGGAGGATGCGAAGACAACGAAGTGCAGTAAACAGGATGTAAGTGAGGCGTGGAAGCGGAAACAAAGGGAAGAGGTAAAGGGGATGAAAATAGGGACCAGGTGGCGCGCTCTGGCACTGATATAAGGATCCTTATTCTAACATATTGGGAAGCTCCATAAAATTATAATGTAAATGTGCTTGTAAATGTGGTTTGTAAATGAAATAATTGAATAAGCAGACAAATCTGTAATCTACGTGGAAAGTTGCGGCAGAATAAACAAAGGAATTTACACAAAAAATACAATAAGGTACGCACACAACTATTTGAGAAGTAGCAATATGTTTTTAAAAGGTAGGTATTATTGATAATGTTTATTTCTTTAATAAAGGGTAATCTAAAGCTATAATAATCTATTAAATGTAAATCTTCTAAATTTTTGTACAGCCACAACTTAACAGTTGGATATAATATACAGTTTATCGTCCATAAAGAAGAAACTTTTTCGGACCATTTCGATCGAAATAATCGTATTAGCCTTAAAGACTCCACGGAAGTAAATCTAACGCTATCTGAAGGAGAAACAATTATCATTGAACATATTTGTATATTACTTAATAACAAGTAAGTTTTGTCTCTGTTCTTCGACGGTACCTCACCAATCTTTAATGTGTTGACCCATTTAATATTACAAAATAAAATAACATAGACCTGATCGTTCTTTCATCAATAATCTTATTATCAAATCAATATCATTAACCAACATATCTATCAATAAATTTTACCTGTCAGTTCAAAATAACAAAAATTTACAAAAGTTCTGTACTCCACCTCAGTTATTATTAGTAATCTGAAGAAAAATAAAAAAATATATAAAATACAATTTCCAAATAATAATCAGAATTCCCTCACCTCTTTGATGTTTTCCAAAGATATCACAAGAATTATACATATATCATATATCAGTATATAAGAAAGTTCATTTAATCCTGGTAATAACTGGTAATAATTACTTATCGTAATTACACTCGTTTTAACGATAACACAACACGTTCTCTATGCAAGGCCTTACACGACCACGCTGCTTGATGCTCCCATATAACGTCGTGGAGACTGCTTCCATATCCCGCCAACTTGCGAATGTGCACATGACGCCATCTTCCTGTTTCCATTCTAACCGCGCATTTCAAACAACGCAAATTTCGTAGCTTTTTATTAATAAAGGAAAGCTGTGATCTATTCAATATATTATTTCCTTCACTCCTAATTTTTTCTCTTTTTTTGGTATCTCTCTTGTTAAAAACCGTTCACTGAGGGCCGATTAGTAAGAACATCAAAATTGGCCTTTTAACAGCTTTAATATACATATATGATTACATTTATCACGACTAGCAATCTCTTTCGTTAAGTCAGTAGAGACGAACGAAAAAAGAACCACGGTACAAAAATGTGTACATCAAAATAATAATAATAATAATAATAATAATAATAATAATAATAATAATAATAATAATAATAATAATTATAATAATGAAAATAATAATGTTGATAATGAATAAAAACTGACAGGGACTTGCATCCTCTTCTATTAGTAGGTGTGATATACTGTAACCACCAGTCACGAGACTTTTTCCTGAAAATTATTGACGTGAATGAGGTGCTGCTCCGCATAAGGGAAGGCTGTGCGTTGTGAGGGCGTGACAAGAGAGGCGCTTGCTTCGCCTCAGCACTCGAGGGCCGGAGGGTGCGTGGGAGGGTGTGGGACGGCGGCCGCCCTTCCGCTCCGGCGCTTCCGGGTGTGGGACGCGACGCGACGCGACACAGCGCGATCCGCCGGGGATCCGTGGCGGCGGCGAGACCAGTGTCGTGGGTGCGGGCGGGGGGTGGGGACGGGGGCGTGGGCGTGGGCGTGGGCGGGGGCGACGAGGGGAGCGACGGTCGTGACGGGGGAGGAGGTTGGGGTGAGGCGTGGTGGGGAAGCAAAGGGGTGAACAAATGTCAAAGTGAGTGGCGAAGAGAGGTGTGGTAGAGAACGTGAACTGGGATATGCGAGGAGGGGAAAGAGAGGAAACGGAGAAACGATGAGAGCGCCTTTGTACGTTGGTCTGGGTGGACCCGTGAAGGGCGAGTGCCGGGGGCGAGGAGGGTCAGAAAGTTGCAGGACATATGAAAGAGAACTGGAAACAAGGAGGCTGATTACGCGGAACATTTGATAGAAGAGGAGCGTGGCGTGGCGTGATGGGACGGATTAGGGGAGGGGGCCGGGAAGGGGCGGGGCACGGCGGGGCGGAGAGCGGCGGGACAGGATTGGGTGGGTTTGCGTGGAGTGGCGAGGCGAGGCGAGGCGTGGCGTGGCGTGGCGTGGCGTGGCGTGGCGTGGCGTGGCGTGGCGTGGCGTGGCGTGGCGTGGCGTGGTGTGGTGTGGTGTGGTGTGGTGTGGTGTGGTGTGGCGTGGCGTGGCGTGGCGTGGCGTGGCGTGGTGTCGCGTAGCGTGACGAGGCGTGGCGAGGCGTGACGTGACGTGACGTGACGTGACGAGGCGTGGCGTGGCGTGGCGTGGCGTGGCGTGGCGTGGCGTGGCGTGGCGTGGCGTGGCGTGGCGTGGCGTGGCGTGGCGTGGCGTGGCGTGGCGTGGCGTAGCGTGGCGGGGATAGATTTTTGATAGGTTAGTTTTCAACTGTCGTTAGATTATTGTATTTTGTTCATTAGCTCATTATTAGCGAATTGATACCTCGGCATTCGGTGGACTACAAATAATAGTTATTGTTTACATGTCATAACTACTCCGAAACAATAAGCACAGTAAATTGCAAATATCAAAATATTAAGTTGTTATTCTATTGAACCACTAAGCCTATCTATTTTAAGGTTACAATTATAACGAGATAAACCTACTGCCATTTCGTCGATTACATGTGTTCGTTTCAAATTCTCGTGCAATCGCTTGAGCCAGGTTTCTGATCATGCTGTATATTCATTTCATGGCAAGCGTCGGTATAAATCTCCCTCAAAGGCGCCTACGCGTCGTTTTCGCGTCAGCAGGAGCAACCACTGCCGTGAACGCACTCAAGACAGATGAATAACGGCAGCCGTCTCTGAATGTTGGCTCCCGTCTAAATCTTTCTCAGACTTCTTTGCATTTACGTTTCAATTTTAAGCCGCATGTGGTTGAACTGCTACTTCATGCAAAGCAAAAGCGTGAAATTTTCTCTACTGGACTGGAAGTCAAATTGTTTTAGTTAGGTTCCTTTTTGCAGCGTTCTAGTTGTGGTAAACAACATTATGTTATAATGGGCACCAGCTCGTTTGTGAGATCCTTTATAGTCTTACGGGGACGATCCAATTACCATTAAATTTTAGACACCAATTTTGATTGTGGTTTAGTAATCTTATATGGTTATTAAATATATTACTCTCATGCTCCTATTAGGTGGCATGTAAAAACCGGTCTATTTTAATTGCTCAATAATTAACAATAATAAATAGCATTTTCTAAAAAGTATTCTAATTATTGAAATAAATTGGACATTCTGGGAATAAAAATATTTGTCACGAGGCCTGCAGTAGCAAACGTGCTGCTAAGTAAAACCATATAAAAGGTTTACCAAACAGTACCACGCACACTACTTAATAATAAAAAAATATAATAATCTTGCACAACACTTCAATCAATTCAAAATTTTAACAAAACATCTACCCAAATAGTGCAATAGTGTAGTCTACAAACTGTACAACGACAACAAATTTACATACAAATAATATCGCAAAAGTAGCTCTTTCATAACGCAACACTTGAATAAGGGGCGGCCTCTTCGTAGAATCTTTGCCTTCTCATGACTAGTTGTGTTGTATGCGGTGTCGCGCCGGGTATAATAATCAATCGGTACGCAAAGTATGATAACAAGCAGAATAACACAAACATTTGCATTTATAATTTGCAAAATTGAACTGATTAATATATTGTTTTTGTACTTTTCCGAGTTCCTGGGTATCTAACTTTTCCATCGCACCTTTCACACATCCAGAGTCTGCATTGTTTTCTTTCAATTTCTGCGCGCATTGAAAATTAGTAATATGGATGTTTTATATTTTTCCAGAGTTCCTGGGTATCTATTTAAACCATAGACACCACACACATGGCCGGAGGCTGCAGTTACATTTCAATCTCTGCATGCGTTAGAAAGCAGTAATATATGTGTTTTTATATTTTCCCGGAGTTCCTGGGAAGGTAACGAAATCACAGATACCACTCTTATGACCAGTGATTGCTTAAGTTTCTTTCTATATCTGTTCACATGGGAAATTAGTAATATAGTTGCTATGGTTTAAGAAGTGAGCGAAAGTATAAACACTGAATCATTCCAAAAGGGAGTAGAAACTTGTAGTATAAAATGATATCAAATACACATTATTAATATTAATATTATGGTATTCGTGCAGTTATATTCCTAAAACAAAATACGACACAACGACGAACTTTCTCCTGAACAGAAAAATGAATGATCATCGGGTTAAGGCTTCACAACAAATCTTTGGATAATTCCGTAGTATAATGATAGGATTATTTATTTGTCTATTACGTGTTTCTTCGATTAATTGACCCAATAACTCTTGCTTTCTATTGATGTTAACGAATTACATCTGAACATTAACTTTTTAATTTATGATCACTCTTCGACTAAATGGAAACGGAAACATGTATAAAGATGAATGTATCAAGTTTTATACGACTTTTTAATCTCAGCAATAATGATCGTCAGATCAGAAGGTTATGCAAGTGGAAACACATTTTGGATAAAATTTGTTACAATCGCTGTGCGTTTCATATTTCACAGATCTTCGAAGAGTTGAATAAAATACTCCTTTTCGAAATTACTCAAATAAGAATGTAAAATTTGTTCAAACTCATTTTATCCCATTCATATTTCTTTCCTATATTCACCTTACATTTTTTATAACTTTTTACAAAAAGTGAAATATCCATGAACATCATTGTCAAGGTTTTCTTCTGTTCTTTCCTTGAGTTCGAAATATTTCCAGTACGGTGCTTATCTATATTACCCTACTGCATTATCTTACTCAGTGCATCACTGCTTACGATGTAGCTGACGTGATGTGTCAGTACGGCCCCCAGGAAGACGCCGTCCGCCATTAAATATTTGCTATTTACATGTGTTAAGGAAGAAGGTTTTTTATGTTATTTGTATCTAAATAATTGTTGTACTGTACTATACTAGGTTATTGCAATGTTCGAAAACACAGTTTTTCTTGAAATATTTAATTTTTTGCAATGTTATACGAAAGAATTTTATTTATCGTTCTTCAGCAGTGCGTGCAACGTTTTGGAAACTACTTTACGTCGTTATGTTAGGAAGTACTTTTGTGCTTGCAGACCACTTGTTAAACCTCTTATTGTAACATGTGAGCACATAATAATTGAAGCCTTTCAGCAGGAGAGATTTGTTAATTTGCTATTATACCTAAAAAGGCAGCGGTCAGCAGTCCTCTTCACTTCAGTTTACTTCAGGAGAATCTTGATTGTGAACTCTCGGAATATATAAGGTGGATATGCTTGGATCATCTCAGAAGCTGGAGCAAACAACTGCACCGTTTGAGAAAGAAGCGTGGCTGATGGATCGTTTCCGTGCATTCCTCCGGAGTTCAGGCGCATACCCGAGGGGTTTCCCAAACAACGGGCCACGGATCGCACACGGCGATTCCTTTCTAATCTTTACCCTCTTTCTACCTTTGAACACACCCTTCAGGTTCGCGAGTACAATTCACATCGCAAGTGTGGGGAATTCGGGGAGCTTACTAGAGGTTGGAGTGAATGTTCCTGCAAGGAAGGTGTTGTGTCTGGTAATCTGTAGCACCTCTAGTTATTTACAGTAAATGGGGGGGGGGGGGGGAGAGTGTTGTCGCAAGCGTTACACGAAAAAGAGAGGTATTCGAAATTTTGCGTTACGTAATTTAGGGACAGCCCATAACGAATCACAGAAGCTCGAATTCTAATTTTAAAACAATTGTCATGTAAGTGATGCATTGGACGCAAAGTGACCAGAAACCTGTAACGATAATACAGATATGACAATAATTATACAAAATATTAATATAAATGATAATAATAATAATGATTGTCATGTTAGATGTGATGTAAACTTAAAATCTACTGCAACAGCAACCAACTCTCTAAAGGGCATATCTAGTGACTGTCTCTACAATATTTTGTGCAAAATGTAGACTGTTTTCAAAAACTAGATTATTATTATTATTATTATTATTATTATTATTATTATTATTATTATTATTATTAATTATTATATTGTCAATAATAATAATAATAATAATAATTTTACTGTTGAAGCCCTTAGAACGTCCAGGTAAAAATTATTACTATCCGATCTTTACATCAAAGCAGTACTCTCATCTGCTATAAACTTCTGAACATAATAAATCCCCACAACGTCATCACGGACATGTCATCCCTACATTGTCACACCCCATCTCGATCAGGTTTTTGTCCAGTTTCCCTGATCCATTGAGCAAATGCTGAGATGGCCCCTTGATTTGCATCTGGACGTATATGTAGCTTCACTATGCGCACGTTTTGTTGAACTTTCCTTTTGCTTGTAGTGGTAGTAGAGCTTAGGGTGAGTTTCTATTTTGTTAACAATACAGAAAAATCAAATCTGTTCGTTCCTTTACCGTTAAAAATAAGTTTTCTATAATTTGGCAACGAAAATATCTAGTTTTTGAAATGTTAATCTCTCGCTTTTTTAAATTTGTTTTTATTTTTATTATTATTATCATTATTATTATTATAATTATTATTATTATTATTATTATTATTATTATTATTATTATTATTATTATTAAACTATTGATAGTTAAATTATTGGGAAGTGATTCTGAAACTCAAGAAAGCGTGCGTAGATGATTTTCTCCCCCATACGTCACATATAGTTTTTGACTAAATAAATAAAAAAATATTATTATTATTAATATTATTATTATTAGTAGTATTACATTAATGTAACTAATGTGACCATTGTAATGAATTGCATTACTTTTCTTCCACGTAAATAATTGATCTTGCATTACAACACGATAACTGAATTAATTTGCCCACGAGTTGTCGCTGGCGGCGTCAGCCCACGCGGCGCTGGCAGGCAGCGCGCACCGTCGGCCGGAGTCTCTTCAGAACGCCGAGATTTACAGGCGGGCGGCTTTTATGAGGCAGATCGGCACTTGATTAAGCTGTGCGCCCGTGCGGTAGCCTGCCTGCTCGCAAGACGCCCGCCCGAATCTCCTCGCCGCTACACACTCTTCGCGCAGACGGAAAAGGAGGGGAGGGGAGGGGAAGAGATGCGGCGCAAAGAATGAAAGAATCGTGTAATGATGGCCGTTCGCATCACTGGTAATGCAGACAGAACTTGGGAGTAGAAAAAACCGAATTGAAATTAATGAAAGGAGGCTGATGACGAGATGAAGAGGAGAGCGTATTGAAGTTCTTAGCTCGCTGAGCCACGGTTTGTCAAATATTATTCAGTATGGTTCGATACAGGATGTTTTAAAAACTTCGACTAATGTGGCAATTAGAGTGAACCGAAATAGATGTTTTTTTCTGGACGGATCTTTTATCTGGAAATGGATGTATTTATTCCTGGAGGATGTGGCACAGGAACGATCTGAACGCAACTGTGTGTAATCCAATATGGCACCGCGGGATTGCAAACAGCCTTAATAACCCATACCGCGAATTTCAGAACTTATTTCCCAGTAATTAATTCATGGAATTTGAGATATGAAATTCCTTGAATGAATTCAAGGTAAATTTATCTTTGTTTTGTTAGTCAAAGGTGGTATGTAGATTTATCAGAGTGAAAGGTAAACTGCTGAACTCCATAGGTCATGCAGATATAGATATAAAAACCTTTACCATATAAAGACCAATACCATTGTTAAGTAGAATGTTTATCGTATCACCCGATATAATTACAGAGGAAGAAGTGCGTTCATGAAGTTCAAAATGGGAGATCCAAAAAGTTGTGTTAAGAGGAAAAGAGGTACAAGCGATTGGTTCGTTGCACCTGTACCACATAGAGGAGCAGAAGGGAAGTCAAGTCAGTGAATAAATCAATAAGAATGGATTGAGTGAGAGAAGGTATGCAATAAAGCAAAAATAGGAAAATGATTTTCTATTCAAAAGAGAAAATATTCTAAAAATTCATATGATAAATCACATGACAAGCGTACGAAATTTTTTTTAAAAATTATTTATTTAAGGTACGAAAATTGTTAACCATGAAAGTGCACTGAAATGGGGATAAGACTCGTTTTCTGACAAAGTTCATCTCAAATATAGTACCTCATCTCTTGAGGTAATATATTTGAGAATGATTCGCACTATCACCCATTAGATAATGAAAGTGGTGATATTTGATTCGGTCAGAAACAAATCACATTAAGTTACATACGTCTCAGAGAACGGGTGTCATTTTCTTAAACCGGACCACTGCATTAGGCATTTTATTACAGTTCCCGGAAAACATCCTCCCCTCAACGATCTGGGATAAAGAGAACTCAATTAGCAACATGCGGGAAGCCGTTTACACAGTCACTCCTATCAGGATGCAACCCCGTCCCCACCCTCAGGCGTGCCACAGCGCCTCTCGGCCACCCCCACGCCACACGACGCGGCGCCCGGGGGCACAAGGAGGGCCTGTGCGGGCGCTATCAGGGCATCGACGGCGCCACGCCTGCCAACCCTCTCGCCCGCCCGCCCGCCCAACTCATGAAGAGCGCCCATTCATCGCAAGGACCTTCACGGGTCGTTGGAAACGCTTGTTTACATGTTAACCGGGCCAATTTCCAGATGCTATCACGCGATCGCGCCGAAAGCGCCCGTCTCGTCGCGCCGACGATCGCCCACTGGCGGCCGCCCGCCCCGCCCGCCCCGCCCACCCCGCCCGCCCCGCCCGCCCCGCCCGCCCCGCCCGCCCCGCCCCGGCGCGTCCATCGGCAGACTGTCAATGGCGCCCCCAGCCGGTCCCGTTCTCATTCCTTCGTTCTCGATTCTGCATTAGAGTTCTTTCGGGCTCGGAGGCGGAATAGATGCGTGTGATCGTTTATTGCACTGGATGCAGCGTATTGTTGTTGCGTATTGGGATAGAAGTGGGCGCGCTCCTGAACTTCCGGGTGAGTGACGCGACTCGACTCGCTACGGCACGGCACGGCACGGCACGGCACGGCACAGCACGCCACGCCGACAGGGCGCGATCCTCGAGACGAGTGGAATGTCGGAATTCTCAGTCTCAGTTGAAGAATTGGAAATGGTTCACCCCTCCGATCTTTGTTCTTCAGACTCTGAGTTCAACATACGTCATGATGAGAGGAGTGCTACCCGTTGACATGGTGCACATTTTGCGTGCGATCAATTTTTTATATTTCTATATTGCGCCCATCAATAGTCAGTTACTTGCTTTTCCAACAACCCTCTAGTTGTTGGATTATCTGCCTCTTCAAAGCTAGATCTCAAAACCTTCTTGATTATACATCCACCGATCTTCCGCCTCGTCGCACTCCTCATATCTCATGTTTCATCTTCTACTCTTCGACATTACATCTCGGACTAAAGTGTAGACTACACCTTCCGCTGAGCGTCCGCTGCGTTTCATGAACTTGAACCTCGCAAGTGATTCCGTGACCTTAATTAATCAGTTCGTCATATTTGAATTTTTGTCTTCGGCTCTCAGTGCTCGATCTCCTCCGAATCTTCAGCCCTCTTCCCACAACTTATTCACCGTTCTCTTTCCTCTGCCCAATTTACTCTTCCACACTCTGCTCTCCTCCCTCGAAACTTCAACTTCTGCACTTCGCCATTCGTTTTGCGGTCTGTCCTTCCGCCGTCCGCCCGCGATTTTGTCACTTCCGCCTTGCGTCCGTTATTTGTGCATAACTTCGAGCGACGTCTATTCTTCATTATCCTTCCTTGGTCTTCCAACGGAGACTCACATTCTCTATTCCTTGGTTCTTCTCCTGCCTTTGTAGAAACTGTGGGTAGGTGCAGCTGATAGTGACGTGTTCAGATAAAATGATACACATCATCGTGGTCAACTCATGTATTTGTCAATTGCCGACTTTCGACTATTTAGTCATCAGATTATTAATAAATAAATAAATACATAAACAAACAAATAAATAAAAAGAGAAATGTGGTACTATGAAGAAGATATAGGACCTGAATCCCTCTTGCCACCACGTTGCACACTATCTGGTTCAACTCTTAATTATTTTTAAATAAACCTTTTACATACTTTGTATTGCATGCATATTGTTACGTTTCTGTAAAATTAATATTGTAATTAAAGCCGCGTTTGTTTTAATACATTGATTATAACCGCAAAGCTGTCGAAAGTAAGATATATTAATATATTTCCGTTGATCGTGAAGATCATTTGAAAATTCGCTCCTCGTCGTCATTTCATCTAAAAAATCTCGCCTGGTCGTTAATTCTTCATTCCCGCTTCCTTTTTATGGTCCTTTCCTCGCAGGGCCCTCACTCAGTTTCAACTTCGCCACCGCCACCCTCCAGGCGTCCGGCCGCGACCCAGCCTACGGGGATCGATCTCGTGACAGCTTTATCGGCCGTACGACAGTGAATAACGATTGCGTTGAACTGACTGGTGGGGTTCTATTAGGACGCTTATTAACGTGCTGCTGCCGACCATTCACTCTGCCGCTGGTAGAATGGTCCCGTACGCAGTCACGCCATTTAGCCGTTCACGAGACGTTAACTACCGACGTAAGGAGATGAACGCTTCGAAACCGCATTGCACCGCTCGGCGCTTAAATTAAACAATGATATATTGTAAGTATCGTGCATATCCGTTTTGTTTCAGTCGTACAAGTCAAACCGGTCCTCACTTCATGATACACCGCCCACGTCGGATCCGTTTATTAACTTAGACGTAAAGAAATAACGACTTACGGTCCTAAAATATTCCATGCTTGTCCTCTTGTAATCAATGAGCACAGTTACAGATTTAATAACGGCATGTTATATGAAATCAATAGAATTTGTGACTCACCGTCGTGTTGAAAACATGCCAACGGATCCGTAGAGGCAGTACCAATGGTATCGCGTAGCGTGGAAACTCTTCTAACCGATTCAGTCCGTGCGTAAACAGGCAGTGGGAGGACGTCATCCTCGCTTCCTTACCTGAAACACCACACCAGTGGAAACAAAAGCGTCACAAAGAGCATGCACATCAAACTGGTCGAAATGTGGCGATGACCACACGAACGAAAAATATTTACAGGACAAAAGAAGCGTATGGGGCGACCAAAGTTTAGCATGCGGTACAGGCTCCTCTGTCAAAAAACATCCGCCTTGTTTCAAGATTTAAAACTACTGCTTTCATCCTCCTAATTACATCCTAATATTTTGTTGAACACTACTGGACAACAAAAAGATGTTGACAAAAAAAAATAATTATGTATACGCAAATATATTTAGTTCTTCAGAAAATGACTTATGTAAAATGCATCACCTTTGTAATATTTTTCTTGTTCACTAAGGATCTATGTTCTCAATTTGTTGTTCTTTGTTTCTTAGTTACTGCACACAATCTCATTGATTCTTTTATTATCACGGGTTTAAGTGGCATGCTTGAGGAGCCTGCAGTCACGAGTGACTCCTTGATTTTTGTCATAAAGATCGCGGTCCTTAACTTTTCTCAATACAGTACTCCTATATAAATGTAACACAACCAAACTAATACGTAAATCACTCTCAACGGTCGACATCCGTTAAGCATTTCCCTTGAGAACAATAGAGATAAGCGAGTTTGAGCTAAGCAGGGCGTAAGAATGTTCCTATTCACAGGAAAGGTATTTCCAAGATTTCTTTCTTATAAGGCGGTATTATGAAAAGTAATGAACGACACGCGGTTGACATCTACAATAACAGACTTGGTTATAAACCTCTTCTGTCGCCTCAGTATACAAACTTCAAAGACGTCTGTTATTTTCTGCTTGTCAGTCTATTGACGTTAATAACTATTTCGTAATTATCATAATGCTTGAAGCTGCGAATTCACAGATCACGCATTATAGTCAGGTAGAACCTTAGATTTCCCCAAAGTTAGCAGCTATGAAGTAGAATCCGTCGCCGACGTTCCCCGGATGAGAATTCTACGCCTGGCTGCTTTGATCGGCCGTTTCCAACCAGTTCCGGCGCAGTAATTTAAACAACCGCCCACGGACCATGCGCGATCCTCCTTTCACATCGACTGCTCTCTCATCCTTTATGCCTCATCCCCTAAGGTTTCGAAAGACCCCGGGAGTTCTGCGAGTTCAGATCAAGGTGCGAATTAGGCTACATCCCCCAGGAAGCCATGAGGAGGGGACGAATCACAAACGCAGCAGACGAGTCGAAGACAGCATCCCTGACGTCACAAAAAACAGGCTGTTTCCTCAGTCGGTCCATGAAGGCCCGGACGGGCCACGGAACGGAAGAGAGGCTTGGAGGTATAAAGGAGGTGGAGAGAATCCGAGAACATTTAAATACGAAGGGGATTGTGAATGGAAGGAAGGCTAGGCGCGGGCAAAACACAGGAAGCGTGATGAATGAAAAATGAGTCGGAATAAGCAGCTTTGTAGTACAGAAAAGGACCTTTGAACTGTCGCGTCGACGCGACGGCGCAAGTTTTAACTCTTTACGAACACGGCATCCAACCTATTGTTCTGTCGCTCTTTATTCCTTTTAGAGATGCGAGAAGTGAAAGGTAACAAATCAACAGAGCTTTCGCATTATTGTTTCGTACAAATGAATCTTCTGAAGGAGACTTAATTACCCGAATTTACACAATGTTATTTATCGGCAGAAAAATTATTGCGATACAATATTGTGACTCGTCTTCTTGTTATCTAAATTTATAGTAGCCATGTTTTGTTTTAAAGTGAACAGGCGAGAATTTCCATGATAAAACCGTTTACAAAATAATTGCACAGACATAAAAAATCTAATAAATTAAATATAAAATAAATGGACAAAATAAAATGACTTTAATTATACCATCTACAAAATCTTAATTAACTGCAATGTTCCCTCTGAATTAGGAGATACACTGTTAACGATTTCTATACAATGTAAAGTAAATCTCACTACAAATCTTCTTCAAAACTATTCTGATTTTTTTATTACCATGTAAGACCTGAAGGATTTTCGAACTAGTGAGAATTCTAAGCAATTGCGTATCAGAGGTTACAGTTGATCGATATAAAGCTTCCCGTCGGAGAGAGTAGGGGTAAATCACTAACCCGTTTCCAAAGTAAGTTTAAAATTACCCCGAGCGGATATTGCCGAAGTGCGCCGGAGACAGCTGCGTTGGAACAAAGTGGCGCCGAAATTCAAGGGAGACGTCGCGTCTGCGAGAGACGCGAGGGCGTGAAGCTGAGACGGGATGCGGAGAAATTGAGCAGCAGTTTGAGGCGCGCGGCGGGGCACCGTGCCACTGGGTCTCTCATTCTGCAGCGCCCACGGCGAACTTTCAGAATCGACCTAACTACTTCCAACAAGAAAGGGAGAGTACTCAAAATTTCCTTCGATTTGCACAGGAGGCAGATGACATGTAGCTTCAAGCAAGGGTATTCCACAATATTTATTTTCCTTTATATTGATTTCTATACTTCATTATACATTTTCCGATACATTATATTAAATGTAAATTATAAATTAATTCTGACGTATTATATTAAAACGTGAGCATTTAACAATTTAGTGCTATATTGGTTATTAATATAGTGTTTTAATGAATGCGCGTGAGTAATTGTAAAATGTGGGAGTACCAGCAAAAATATTGCTAGCGAGAAAAGAAATAGTTGTAAATAAGGTAAGTTAACTTGTATTGATGATCACAATTAGAAAGGTAGCCACAATCCCAATTAATTTCATTATATCGAAGTAAACGGTCATAAAGTTCCTTTTGAGTTCAGAATGAAACTATACTGAGATGGAACCACAGACTCATGACATTCACTTCATAATTAATTAATAAGGATGTAAGTGCATAAACAGTGAGCTAGTTGGTTCGTACGTTTTGTTGTTGTCGTTTTCTGCGTTAGGGAGCAGTTTTAGCAAAATTCTCCTTCGAAGTTGCGGACCAACACTGTCACTTTTGTTCTGCCCCCGGCAGCTTCATGTGCTTCGAAGATTTTTCTTTCCTGAAAATTAATTTTGCACTCCGAAAGTATCAAAATCAAATAAACAATCGCTAACGCGATTAAATGGCAAATAACCTACACGATTCAGGAAATAACCAATGTCATATAACCAATACCATTACACAAATGAGTGTATTTAGGTGGGGACAATTAAAATTTTGTTGGGGTAGGTCGGAATCCGAGCTATGCCATTGAGTTTCGTTTAACGTTATCACTTTTCGACGGGTCCCGGGCCGGCACGTCTACCTCAGACGCTACATTTTCCTCAAAGTCAATTCTGCACTCCTCAAGTATCAGAGTTTTGCAGTCCTCAAATATCCAACATACTAGTAAAAAAACTAAAAAGAAATTGGAATTTTTGGGGTGGGGGAAGCAAGAATTCATAGTTTCGTTCAACGTCACTTTTTCGGCTCCCGAGTCAGACAGTCTTCCTCCTTCCGAAGTGTGTGCGTGTGTCTGGGGGGGATCATTCCCTCTCTCTGTCTCAGTCTCTCTCTCTCTCTGACAGTCTCTCTCTCTCTGACAGTCTCTCTCTCTCTCTGACAGTCTCTCTCTCTCTGACAGTCTCTCTCTCTCTGTCAGTCTCTCTCTGTCAGTCTCTCTCTCTCTCTCTGACAGTCTCTCACTGACAGTCTCTCTCTCTCTGACAGTCTCTCTCTCTCTGACAGTCTCTCTCTCTGACAGTCTCTCTCTCTCTCTGACAGTCTCTCTCTCTCTGACAGTCTCTCTCTCTGACAGTCTCTCTCTCTCTCTGACAGTCTCTCTCTCTGTCAGTCTCTCTCTCTGTCAGTCTCTCTCTCTCTGACAGGCTCTCTCTCTCTCTCTGACAGTCCCTCTCTCTGATAGTCTCTCTCTCTGACAGTCTGTCAGTATCTCCCTGAATCGGACTCTCGCTCTGAATCGGACTGTCTGTCTGTCTGTCTGAGTCAGTCAGTCAGTCTCTCTCTCTCTCTCTCTCTCTCTCTCTCTCTCTCTGCTGACAGGCAATTCCGCGACGCAGACGTCGTTTCACGTCGCGTCGCGACGCCACGCGCTGCACCCAGTCACCGCCTTCAACGTGGCTGACAGCCCCAAAATGGGACTCCTTCCATTAACGAACGAAGCGGTTGGGCGGGCGGGCGAATAATCCCCCGTCCCTGCCCTGCCATCACTGAGCCTGCGCGAGCCCCCGTGACGCGAGGCGAAGGCGGATAGCGGTCAAAGTTCACCGCCAGTTTGCACTTTAACACCCACCCGGCCCCGCTCGCGGGGTGATGTGCTTTTCCTAAAAAGCTCTGTGTGGTTAGGGAAAGCGTTTCTGCGCTGGCGGACTCTAGGAGCCGGCGGAGCCGGAGAGGGCGTATCATGGTAGTCATGACCTCCCACCTACAAATAAGTTGTTGAAGAAGAATCTCACATTGAAAAAGAAAGAGTAATTATACTCCTTTCAAATTATAATTCTATATTTGCGCAATTTAAGTAATTTGAAATAAATGTTTGTAGGAACTATTACATACCATTTCGTAATAAGTAGGGCGTGCGATCCATGTAATGTGTTTTGCCATTAACCAATTTGCGATATAATAATGTAACCCTCTCCACAACAAAATCAATGTCTTGTTAATGTCTGTAGGTGACACTAGAAAGTATTGCAACCCATTTTTTATTGATAGTTTTTTAAGAGTAACTTTTCGTAATCTACTTGGATCCATTTTTTCGAGAACTTTTTCTTTGATACGTTGAAAAAAGCCTGAATAATCCCTTTGTATTGCTTCAGGTCATTAAATATACTTTTCTCCCCCTTAAACGTCGTCAAATATTTTTTTCAATTAATTTTAATCGATAAATTATAATCGAAAATATAAATTTCAAGCAAAGATTCATTGATTAATTGTATTAAACGATCCTTCTATAGATGGCAAACACTGAGTATTTTTGACATAATGTAAACGAGGATAAAAATGAGTATGAACAGGAATAGATTGTGTGAATTGTCGTCTCCATCTATTATCCGTGAATGTTCAAGCTTTAAATGTGGCACCATATTTTACCCATTTTTTTTTATTTTAGCTGCTTTTTAGGATTTACACTTCAATCAATCATTCGTAAGTCTGATAAAACTCTCCCATGCGGAACTTTTTCTTCCAGTAATAAAAATTTTAATTACAGGCTATCAGTCGCAACACACACACCGCCATTACATGAGCAAGTACTGTTATTACCTGAGAAAGTATCGCACCGCCATACATACGTAAATAAAACAATGTAAGATGTTCAGAGCACTGATTAATATATATATATATATATATATATATATATATATATATATATATATATATATATATATGATAACGAAACAATGTGAGTGACAATGTCAGTGTCAGATCAAAAAAGGAATAGGAGCCTAACCATCTTTCCTTATTCTCCCTCTTTACTCGCTGATTTGCTACATTTTATGCAACATTTGCACTGAGTTTGAGGCGGTAACACTGAATGAAGTCCCCATGCGCGTGTAACTTCACACATTTTACTGGACTGGAGACAAAGCAATATGAAAGACAAGCTTCCTCCTGCCGCCAGCGATTTGAGTTCACTTTAAGCGTGGAAAAATTTTTTGATGCCGTAACAAAAATATTGCACACTATTAACATTGACAGAATTACAATTATACGTATTTCGATTGCGATAATCGTGCAGATGTCCTTTTACGAAATAATCTCAAATATGAGAGTCGTTTCTTTACAAAATCATATAATGCCGTATACTACAGCGCATATTAATAAAAATAAAAATTATACCTGAAAACACACATTTAATATTTGTTGTATTTTGCTGAGATAAATTTAGAAAATACTTAATCGAATTTTTCGAAGCTCTTTACTTTCCAATTAATTGTATTAAACATAGAATCAGGAACTTGATAAAAGAGTATTCGACAAAATAAATTGCTTTGAAAAAAGTTTCGCATTTTTCCATTTTTACCAGAGAATTTTTATACAATTTTTATAATTAACATTCCTACATTTTTGTTTCAATGCATGCCCATAAATATTGTATCTAGTTCAATGTAATCCAGTTTTCTTTAATATTTGTTGACAAAATAAATATTGGACCTGCTCCGTTATGAACTGCAGGGAATGTGTCAGATACTCAAATCCCTCTCTCTCCCTCTCTCCCTCTCTCCCTCTCTCCCTCTCTCCCTCTCTCCCTCTCTCCCTCTCTCCCTCTCTCTCTCTCTCTCTCTCTCTCTCTCTCTCTCACACACACACACACACACACACACACAAGTGCATTACTACGTTCCAGCACGAACCTCAAGTTCGCTCACCCCGTTTCAGCAGCACGACGGCGACTCATTGAAGCGAGCAGCCGCGAAAGAAACAGCCCCCACGTCCCTGCAAACAAAGGCGCCTCGGCACCCGTCCGTTCTGCAGGCAGTCGACGCGACGGCGGCCGACCCGCCTAATTAGCGCACGTTCCTTCGACAATATGGCCGGCCCGAAGGACGAGACCAGACGAGACGGGCGGCGAATGCAGAGAGACAAACGAGTCTGGAGCAGAAGCCGTGCACAGAGAAACGTCTTCTGTAGATGCACGGGGAATGCCAGGAGGCGGGAAAGAGAAACGTTGGGGACGGTACATTAAATTTGTAGGAGAACATAAAAACTTCGAGAAGGTATCGCAATGTACGAGTGTTCCGACGCGACCAGATAAACATGTTTTGTTGAATGAGCTTGTAGATTGTTAGATACAATCCATTGAAAGTGATTTGCGAGAGAAGCCGTAAAAAGCAACAAAAAAACAGTTGATCTTAACAATTGTGCAAGACATTGCACGACAGTGTACTTAATGTGTGGAACGACAGTGGCTTGTGACCATTTAGGTCGTGTTGTTATTCTCTTATATGGATTTTTCCTCAATTAACATTTTTTTACCTTCACCCTCGGTTTTTATTACTCATAATTATTTGCCTCACATAACTGCCGTCGAACTAAAGTTACCATGTACTCCAGCGAGGCGGTACTCCGATTATCTTCGTTCACGCTATTTCTAAGGGCACTATATTTTGTTCAAATGCATATGTTATATTTCTTTGACAATGAGATGGACTTGAAGGATTAGATGAGCAACGAGAAAATCGTAAGACATTGGCATAAAATAAACAAAGAGAAAGCGGTTCAAGTAGAAAATGGGCAAGAAAGAATTCCTTGAGACGACGAAGAGAAATGTTTGAAAAGGTACTACATTAAATTTCCAAGAAAACATACAAACCTTTAAGAAAGTATCTCAATGTACGAGAGTAAGAGTTTTAAAACATAAAGAACATAATGAATATCAAGGCATTTCGTCACTGAGACATTGTGCCAAAGCATAATGGGACAAGGTTGCCAAAGTAATGCGATAACTAATGTTGATAAAATAGCACGTACTTTCTCGCCCCCATTTTCACGCAAAATTGCGCGAAATATACTCAAATTTTTGAAAAATTATAGTCTTATTTCAAAATCCATCATTTGAAATCATTTGAAAAATTATGGTCTTATTTCAAAAGCCATCTTTAAGGAAAAGATTTTTTTAAGGGAAAAAATTCGTTATCTTCTTTGTAGTGGTTGAAAATTTCGAACTTTTGCAATTTTCGAAAAATCAGGGTTTTGAACAACGATGAGACCTATATCATTCTCTTAAACGTCCTTTACACTATCCAACAACAAAATATAATCAAAAACGATTGAGCCATTTTTTGAAAATTTTGAAAATGTCCGAGGGGCTTCAAGTAAAGCACCTCCCAAATTTAAAATATAGGTTTCAAATTTAAGGCGCCGCAACATCAGCCAGATCGATTAGGGAATATCAATTTTAGAGAAAATCAGCTGAACGGTTTAGCCGTAATTGTTACTCACAGACGGACGGATAGACAGACAGAAAGGCAGACAGGCGTTTTGCTACAAACGATTTTTCGCTATCAAGGACCCACAAAACATGGATTCTGACCACACTAGAGGATATTTTTTCTACATTTAGCAACTGGATTCATCCACTTTTCGTTTCCAGGGACCGGCAACAACAGTTTTTCTGCCGAAAAATCGCTGTCTTTTCGCGCAGCATTATGTAACTTCCTCTCTACTAAGTATCAAGAAAGTAAAAATGAAAGTAAAAATAGATAAGAAAATATGATAATCGTTGAAATATACACTGGAATAAATTTATAGTGTTGGTTAAAATCTGAAGAGAAAAGGCATACAAAGAGCAGAAAAACAAATAATTTATCATTTTATTTCATATAATCACGATGAAGTGGGAATTACAGTCTTTTACGAGACGTGTAACTTTTTCCTGTTAGTTACGAGATGCCAAAACGAGATAGAGGAAAATCGCGGACCCGAAAATGTAACCAGATAAAAACTGTCCAATGAATACGCCAGAACGAGCAAAGCCCCCGATTGCAGTGCAGAGGAATTCCAAGAAATGAGTAATAACATTACATTATTGCGAGAAAGCTGAAGTGAGAAGACGCGGGCGAGATGAGTAGATATTCCGAAAGAGTTTTTGGAAGTGGAAGTTTGCAAATCTGCTTCCCGACGTGATTATCTCCACCTAAACGACTGCAGAGAAACCCGTGAAGTCGAAAATACAGCCAGATGGGATGGAAACCAGTCAAATGAACAGGCCACGGAACGAGCCGGGCTCGCAAACTGGCGGGCGGGCGGGCGGGGCCATGAATCACGGGGACCGCCGAGGCGACTGGCAGCCACGCATAAGGCTTCTAATGTGGCCTATTAAAACGCGCGGTGCGCTATAAATCTCGCACGCGTGTGAAGCATAGAAAGGAGCGCCGAGAGCCGCAGGAAAAGGACGGAAAGCCACGCGCTTCGTAAGGAGAAAGGCGGCAGCGGTGGAGGTAAAGGCGATGGAGTTGGAGGAGCAACTACGGTGACGGTGGCAGCGGTGGTAGAGGATTGGAGGTGGCAACGATGTGCGCTTGCGTGTAGTTCCATAGTCTGCGTCTTCAAATACAAACTATGTTGTCTTTGTAAGAGTTTTTTTTTGGGGGGGGGAAGGGGGGAGATGGAAATTGGTGATTTGTGAACTTGTGTTAAAGGGTCTATGCACATTGATATTTTTGAAATACACAGAGTTAAAACAGAATTGCACAAAAACAAAAATACCTAGTGGTCCAGGTAAAAATCCATCTAACAGTTATAATGTATTACTGACAATATTTTAGTGATAATATAATATAATGATATTAGCTCTTATGGACGTTTGGTTGGTTTTTACCCAACGCACTTATAGATTGTTAGTTTTTCTGAAATTCTTCCTTCTGCTATTTTTTAAAATAGCGTAAATATGTTTTTAAGTTAATTGTGCTCAAGTTTCAGGTCATATGACGGTACTTTTTATGTCTTCTGTCTATTCGAGTTTTCATTCAAAAAGGCAAATTTTCACCTTTTTGGCTTCTAATTTCTTTTTTTTAATTCATCTTCTTCTTGTAATTTTGAATAATAATTGGGGGATTGCTTTGAACTAACTACTGTCATTATGCTCCTCTATGTTTTGTAAGCATTTAAAACTGTCCCTAGCAGCTATATTATATAGTGTTTAATTTTCCTGTTTTTGTGAACGTTTTTGTATTTTATCACTTAACTGTGTAAATGTTTATCGCTTTTTTATGACCTATCAATGACGGTGAATTCAGTGGAGGACTAAAGTGTTTCGAGAAACAAGAGATAATCGAACATGCGACAACGAATAAGAATGATAAAATAAAAATATATTTAATACATTTTCACGTAGTGTGTTCATTTTATTCGGAACTTTGTCGTGTATCGTACTGTGTTGTAACAGTGACCGCCATACCCACTTTCATCTCGATCGTTAATGGGTTCCGTAAAGTCTGGGCCTTTGGTGCAACTATTTCCCCTCTAAACGCTATGGATTAATGAGAAAACTTTCTGAAAGTCGAAGTGATTTTCTAATAACTACGGGGTGGAAGTGATTAAGGGAACGCTAATAAAATAGCTTTCAGAGAATTTAAGTAATTTCTTGAATTAATTTAAATAGAAAATGCGGCTGGAATGATAGTAAATCACAACCCACGCTGGATGTTTCTATAAACATTTGAAAGAACTCGGTATGTTTGATACTTCGAAATAAAAATTTAATTGACACTCACTTTACTGGTCTAAATTTCATTTTAATATAAAATCTAATTCTGTGTGTACATGATAGTAAGCGCAAAATTTCTAACAGAAGATACCTAGAAATAATGAGAATTTTCAGGATCAATAGTTAGTTTTGTATAATATATGACATGATTTTTCATAAGGTTTTGTTCTACCTTCAGCTAAAGTTTCATCTCCGGTTGACGAATGCAGGTTAAGAAAAATATTTTAATTTCTCTTTTTAAAATATTTTAAAGGTATTTTGCAGTTATTGTAATTAAAGTATAAGGTTCTACGTGGAGAATCGAGACAGACGGAACATTTATCCCAATCGTCGGTAATTTCGTTTATAACATGACAATTTCTTAAAGGTGTTGAAAGAAGAACCAGAAAACAATTCAAGCTATGTCATAATTTCAAATTAAGCTCGAAATCTGTTTTATTACCCAGGATTTCCCACGTACATGAAGAACCTTCAATAACAGTTGAACTGTAGAGAATAATTACTATGAAACACAAACGAACTATCAACGGGGATTAATAAAATTTTGCGAGAGAAGTAATGAAATGCCCGCCTTAACTCGCGAAACTAAACTAATTTGTGGAAGCGGAAACAGCAGCGCATGGGTGCGCGTTCCATCGCCGGGAGAGAGTTGGGCGGAATTGGCTTCGTCCGCGGCCTGAGGATCGCCGACACGTCCACGCGGGCAAAGGGGGGGGGGTCTTTGGTGAACCATTAGCCCTGCAGCCCAGGTCAAGGCTCCCGGCCCAGGCACTTCGCCCTTGCGGCTCGCATTGGGTAATGAGGCGCCCGAAACGGCGCCTCCTGCCGCCCGCATTCCCGTTTGTCCTCCGACGCACCGCCTCCCTCGCGCCGTGGCCCGTGGACATTCAAGAGATAGACGTTCTCCATGGGAGAAATCTCGAAAATGTCACAGGGAGTTGATGGAAGCTCTGGGGAAAATAGCTCTTCCATACCGGATAGTCGCAAGATGGGCAGGAGAGTTTCTGTGAGGACGCGTAGCAACCAGTGATCAGCAACTCTAGTGACATGTGAATTTACGTACAACTCTAATCGGGTCTTTACCCTTAGAACGGGTATGTAATGCTTTTGGAAAGTTGTGAACTCGTATATGCTAAAATGCTTTGGAACATGAAACCAGTACTATCATTTCAAATACCTTAATAAATATGAAAAATACAATTTTGATGTCTCGTTAAATGTTGATGCACTTAATTCATACTTTGTCTTTTCATTTATATTTTACACCCGGGATCGTATTCCCACCAAACGGAAATATAGTTGACATGACTATGCTCCAACCCTCGTATGTGTATAATCTTTCCCCCGTCGACACCTCCCAAAGTTATTTTGTCACTTTCAATTTTATCTCCCCTTACAATCATGTCACATTCTTTCACCCTCAACCAATACGCCTCTTAATAACTGTTTTATGCTATCTCCTCACAACCTTTCTTCTTCATTTCTTTCCTTTCTTTCATACTTTGCCACTGCAATGAACTTCTAACTTGTTATTTTCTCTCTTTGTCATTTTTCTCTCTATTTTCCCCCCTTTGCTTTGCTCTTTCTTTACTTTTCTCTCTTTCTTTCTCTGTCTTTGCTTCTCGCTCTTTCATTCTCTATCTTTACTCCTCTCTTTCAATCTTTCATTATTTCTGTCTTTATCTCCCTTTCTTATTTAACACCACTTTCAACTTCATCTATTACTTCCTTTGCTCTTCTTCTTTCTACCGCTTTTAATCATCTCTGGCACTTAGCGCCTTCCCTCCCCCCACAGCCACATCCGCCACAATCGTCCCCGAAACACATTTGGGCGTTTCCAGGTGGCCACGCACTGACCCCGGAGGCGCATGCCGCACGTGCCGAAGTGCCGGAGGCGGCGGTGGCGGTGGGGTTAGGCAGAGCGAATAGCTGAGGGTCACGTGGAAGGGGAAGGACAGCTTTTGTCTAAAGACCGTGGAATCGCCCACAGTAGTTCTAATAGGACTTTAAATGAGGCGCGTAAAATACCGTACGCGCACAGAGAAGGTCGATAGTCCAACGCGCTGAATGGGAAATCGTACGTGTTAAATCTTTATTACACAATTGAAGAATCTGAAAGCAAAGTAATGGGTTTTTGGGAAGCTCTATTAACTTTCGAAAATTAATAGAGGTCAGATTTCAGAGTTTTAGTATTCGCGGATATCTAACATTTTTGACCCCTTTTGAAATTACAAAAATATTTTATTTTTATCTATCAAATCTATAAAATTTTCTACAGTTTTTTGTAAGCGTGTACATATTTATAAAACTTGCTTCAATAGAATTTTTCATCCAGTTTTGTAGAAATAATCTCTATTAAACTCATACTTCTCGCTGTTCCAATAAGTCGACTCTACGACGCAAGCAATTAATAACATCCTAAAAACTGGAAATACGAAAATAAAAGAAAATTATTTACTTTAATACTAATCGTTAAAGCGATTTTTGTTCAATCGATTTTCCTGCAAAACAATTAGATTTAATCTTACAACTGAATGTAAATTCAAGCGCACAAGCAATGAATCGCGGAAAAGCTCCAAATAATCCTACGTTCAAATACATGAGAAAATGTAAATGAATTTGAGGCGTTGTTTTGTCGTATATATTTATTTTAGCATAAAGTTTTTTCAGCCGCATTGCGGCCATCTTCAGTGCTACAAATAATAATAATAATAATAATAATAATAATAATAATAATAATAATAATAATAATAATATAATCAAATATAGGATATTATTATAAATGAAATTAGAATTTAAGTGAAATAGAAAATTTGGAATATATATAAACATAATTTTGAATAGAGAGTACTAATAAAAGAAGTTTATACTTAAAAAAAGCTTTATGCTAAAATAAATATACACGACAAAACAACGCCTCAAATTCATTTACATGATGCAAATATCGTTAACGCCGCACCATTTCCTAACATTATAAAATCACAAATTACCAAAAACAATATCCGAGAATTACGCTATGAAGCTCAAGCTGTTCTCCGCCTGGTCCGGCTGGGGAGATAACCATTACCCGCGTGCTCCCGTGGGTCTCTCGCAGTCTGCTGCCGGCGCAGGGTGAAAGAGAACCTATGGGCGCGGAAATTCCAAATTTCAATTACAATGGAATTGGAGTTTATCTATGTAATAGCCTTTTATAAGCTTTTAACAACAACGTAGAAGTATTCATTTGATGATTTAGCTGTGTTTAAGCATTTCTCAAGCAGTGAAGTTCTGATGTTGAATTTTCAGTTGAAGTAAAGATTCTGCAAAAGTGAAGACTAATCGTGATTGTCCATATACCAGAAGCAAACAAAAATTAAGAATGGCGAAAAATATGGAACATATTACAGCACAAGCCTCAACTCTGACTCAGAACGAGTATAAAACTAGTTGTGTTAAAGAATGACAGAGTCTCTAGTACTAATTAGTTTTCTAATTTCTTTATTTCAAAGAGATATTTCAAAGAGATATTTCAAAGTAAGTACACTTGCGTAATTTTTGAAAATACAAAAGATTTCAGCAAAATAAATTGTATGTCATCTGAAACAGTGCATTTATCACTCCCCCATACAAAAATTCTGAAGAAAAAATTTGGAGCCGTTCTTGAGAAATCGGCGTTTGAGCGATATTTTTTAATTCTTTCAAGAAGCTCCACTGAATGCCAATTCTCGAGTATATTTAATAATTTAATTTTCTTGGATGTACCATCCCCTGTTTCTAGAAAATATTTCTGGGCTCCATAGGAGCCTTGAGCAACGCCAGCGAAGCGATCGAGCCTAGCGACAGAGAGGCGGGGCGGGGCGGGGCGGGGCGGTGTGGGGCGGGGTAGGGCGGGGCGGTACACGCGGGTGCTGCTGATGCGATCGTTCAATGGCGTTTTCGCCGCGCAGTCGCCGCCGCCGCCGGTTAATCTGCGTGGATCTCTCTCTTCCTCTGAGGCGGAGCGATGGCATCGCAGCGCGTGCCCATCGACGCTAGCGACCTCCGATCCGCCTTCGCTCCCGGCGCTGCCGCCGCCGCCGCCTTCGGCCCGCCCCCATGCCTCGGTATATCGTCCCGCCTCCAACTCCGCCTCCGTCGCCGCCTACTTCTCTGACTTCGCCTCCACCTCCGCCATCACCCTCTTCGCCTTCTTCTCCGCCTCTCCTTCTCCTCCTCCATCTGACTCCAACCCACCACCAGTGTCTCCTCCGTCTCCTCCTTCCCGTCCTCCACCTCCTCTTCCATCTCCATCCGGCACCGGCACCGCGTCCAACTCCGCCTACGTTGCCGCCTACTTCCTCGACTTCACGTGCACCTCCGCCATCGCCTTCTTCTTCTCCATCTCTGCCTCTCCTGTTCTTCATCCTCCTCCTCCTCCTCTGTCTCTTCCACTTCCGACCCCGCCTTCTCCTCCTCCCTCTGAGGCCTTCCCCTCCTCCTTCCACCGCCGCCGCCGCCGCCGCCGCCGCCGCCACGTGCCGCCTGGAGCGCCTCGCGCCGCGCAGGGAGAGTTGCCCGCTCGCTTGAGGGGAATCGACCTGCGGTGGCGGCGTCCTTACTCCTGCGCCGTGTGGGTAGATGTGCAGTGTGTGGCTGTGGGAGAGGAGCAGGAATGTGCTCCCTTCAGGACTCCAATGGAAGATAAGTTCATTATCAAGAATTTAAGATTGTCAAAGGGTAGGGATGGAATGGGCAGGCGTGTTGAACTGATTGGAGTGACGTGATATAGGGTAGAATTTGAGAATTCTTTAATTCTTTGGAATGGGATGGGAACAGATGGCTTTAAATGCGAAAGAATGCGGTAGCATAGGAGAGGCAAGTGGCAATTAGTGATATGGTTCAAATAGAAATTAAGGTACACATGTCGGCGACTTACGGTTCTTGTGGAAAAAGGAATGAGACTTTCCTTCCACAATACAGCGGATCAGGTTATTGTCAGAGTGGTGGAGGAGAGATGTGTGTTGGGATTCTGATAGCTGAAATGGGGTGTTATGGTATTGTGGTGTAGCATACTTTGGAATGGCACGATCAAAAATAATCTGAATTAACCCGAACTGTGTGGAGATAATGGCAACTATTAATGAAGTGGTATTTGAAATATTGACTGATGATTTAAAATGACATGATTGCGGAAATGGTGGTGTCGGCGCTGAGGACATGTATAAGCTATAAGAACAAGTTTAAGAGAAAGCGTGGAGGAGGCGAAGCCTTCAACGCTGATAATGGAATTGACTCCCAATGGAGAAGTCAGAAAATTGGCGTGGAGGGAAGAGGGGCAACAGAGCGCCAGGCTCATTGATGAACACAGAGTGAAACTGCAGTTAGAGGTTTTCCGGCCAGACGATTGATGATTGCGATGTACGCGGATGAGACATCGGTGCATTGCAGAATTGCAGAATAAAGAAAACAGAACCCTGGGAAAGGGAACGTAATAAATTAAAGAATGGAAGGGTATGGAGAGCTTAGATTAATGAGGTAATCATGAAAAAGAAACAATTGGAAATACAAGTATATCATATGCTTAATTTCACTTATATGAACTTTTTGAAATAAAAATTTATTTGTAACATTGATCATTTGGGTCAAAATTCCACGTTTTTTATACATCACCATCAATAAATATTGCTATTTGACAGAAATGGGGGTTTGAATTCGAATTTACTACGTCCCACCACCTACCTAACATAACAGCTGCAAATTTCTCTCTTGAAGAGCAAAGAAAGGTTCATCATTTATGAGAAAATAATGGCAACATAACAAAAATAATCTTGCTTAAATGAACATTCGTTCAATAAACGTT
Source organism: Teleogryllus occipitalis (assembly GCA_011170035.1). Lineage (NCBI taxonomy): Eukaryota > Metazoa > Arthropoda > Insecta > Orthoptera > Gryllidae > Teleogryllus > Teleogryllus occipitalis. The sequence continues at coordinate 211,569 of BLKR01001334.1, forward strand.
TTCTTCCCTCAATCCAAATCTAATACACTTTGAGGCGACCGCGTTCAAAGACCAGAAGAGAACAAAGAGCAAGGCATTGGAAATCTGATATGGAAGCAGACGGCGCCGCAAGTAATAGGAGGCCACGTTATTCTTCTTGTGGTTTAGAACTGCCGAGGCGCTCACGTGTTGCACTTCATCAAAGATACGTGTGGCACTACGAGGTAACCACCTGATTCCTACAGAATGGCCTTTCCTCCATGACGTAAACCGAATTCCATTTACATTAAAGTCTTTACCTAAACTGAAAAAACATTCGTGTGGGGTAAAAGGAAATTTATCATGAATTCCTAGCACAACAAATTAACGGAACTGGAAATTGTGTATCTGTTGTTAGTTCAAATTCCGTTTTTTCGTAAAATAATTAATCAACAAAATAAATACCAAAATAAGCCTCACTAGAATATTGCATTTAACTTTTATTTTCGTCCTGTAAGAGATGGCCATCTGAAGCCCTCGTAAAGGCACGAGAATGTACACAGAGCATACCTTTTCAAACTACAATTAATCCTCCCTCAAATAAAGGGACCTCCTTCGTCCTAGATACGTGAAGAATGCGAACTAAGATTCAGACAAAATCCCTTCGCAATAACTGCTGCAGGAAACAGATCCAACCAAAACAGTCGTTCCTCAATGTTAAAGACAATGATAGCGCTTTTCTCGGTGGTCAAGGGCATGACTGAGAGGCTTTTGTGCCTCGCAGAAGCGAAGGCAACTGAAAATCCGAAGGCGAACTTTGGTTTAGCAAATCCTCTATGGAGGAAATTCCTGAACTTGAGGATCACGAGTCAGAATGAAAACAAATTGAAGCCAGGCGAATGACTTTCCGTTAACTTCATCACATAGATGTTTCCAAAATGTAGATGAGAAGTGTAATTAATGAAATGCCACAAGCATATCTGTGGGATAACAGAGGAACAGAGACTCCAGAAAAAGAATAAAAGAGAAACTTAAAGGAAAAGAGATTATGAACTAAAGAGAATGGAAAAGGGAGAACATGGACAAGTTGAAGTGAAACTAGCTAATGGAGCAACAGCACATATTTTCTCAAATAATTGACATCAGTCAGATAATATTATAATGTTGTAAATTTCATCCTAATAACAATGTACAACCCGCCGCTACACATGCTGTCAGGAGAAATCTAACATTCCTTCAGTTTCTTCTGTAACATCAAAATTTTGTAACTCATAGTTACGTCATTCTAGCAACGCTTTCTCCAATGACTGTAATAATCTGAGAAACTGACTCTTCTAATAAGCGAGTAATCGCATTAAGTTTTGGGAAGTGCATTACAGTGTCTGTATTTAACTGTCGCATAGCGTTTACTACCTGTTACCTAGCGTTTTAACTACTAAATAATTATGTAAAGTAATACATTTGCAATAAACAGTTTTGAATATTTTAATATTGTTATATTTCTGAACTTGCAAGGCTATACAGTGTTATCTTCTTAACACACTATATTTTCAAATCTTTTTTTTTCTAAAATCCTTATAATTGTTTCGTATATATATATATATATATATATATATATATATATATATATATATATATATATTATAAAACGGCAAATTACTTACACAAATGGTAACAATTCCTTGACGTCGTTGTTCAAAATTACTCATATCACAATATCAAAATATCTGCTTCGGGGGGGGGGGGGGTCATGAGTGCGGCGAGATCGATCGGGGAATGTCAGTTTTGGAGAAAATCGTCTGAACACTTTAGGCGCTAGTGTTGACCGATCACAGATGACTGAGTACAGACGGACGGGCAGGGGCCCAAAAAACATGGATTTTGACATCACAGCTTATTAGAGGAAGTAATGTACTATATATTGGAACGAGATTTAATAACATTTTTATATAAAAAACGAATTTTTATGTAAAAAACGCCGTTTCTCCTGCAGCATTACAATACTTGCTCCATACTACGAAAGAAGTATACAAGAAAATAAAAATGGTAAAAAAGAACAGAAAAAAGTAATACTTCATGGTCAATCTTTAAGATATTTTACCGTTGATTTATGTCAATTGTACTTTGTTTCGAAATTATTGAAAAAGAAATGCGGCATTTGACGGCCAATTGTTCACACAACTTAACTTTGAATAACTCGCGTTCGAATAGATTGAAAAGTAACAAAAAATATGAATGAAAATTAATAGATTGGGGTTGATGACTGAAAGAAGCAAGTTGATGACGCATTGCCAAGAGTAAAAAAACTGAAAGAGAGGATAATAAGAACTGTTGGTTTTCAAAAACTTTCATGCTGTTCAATAATGAATGTTTTCAAACCATATAACTTACAAGATCTCAAGTAAACAATGTTGACTCAAAATATGTATGAATAAGTAAAGTAATATAGAAATATATTTTAAAAAATTAGGAAAGAAAATGTGTCAAACGTTTAACACAATTTGATGTTGTAAATTTCCAATGAGATTTGTCCAAGAGATCATCCTTATCCTTAAATTGTCACGTACTCTCGCATTGCTGAAGTACAACTACACTATACACTCTTAAGTTAGTGGTTGTCATCTAATTTCTTTACAGTGCCAACACGGACAGAACATGCGTCAAGATTCTATCCTCACGGACAAAACGTGAGGCTTCTTGGATAAAAGAGAGAGAGAGAGAGAGAGAGAGAGAGAGAGAAAGAAAGAGGTGAGAAAAGGAGAGAAAGAGACGGAGAAGGGGGAGGGAGGGCGAGTGACAAAGGGAAAGCGAGAGGGACAGAGAGGAGAGAGGGAAAAAGGAGAGAGAAAGAAAGAGTGACATAACAAAAGAGCGAAAAAGACATACCCATAGAAGAACTTCCCCAAACCATCCTAAGGCCATCCTCATTACAAAACTATTTCGCCAACACACCACCTAAAGTGTTTCCTTTGGAAGATCTTACGTTTAATCCTAACTGTGCGGCCACTGCCCAGCCCACGGCGCGGCGCCGCTCCCCGAATATGAAGCAGTCACGTCAAGCGGGCGGCTACCCGGGCAGTGGGTTCGCCTCGCGTCGCGTCGCCCCACGCGAAGAAGATTCATGGAAGGCGCGCGGCGCGGATTCATGGGGCGTAGGAGGAGCAAAAAGAGGCGGTGGCGGCGGCGGCCGGCGTCCCTCGGTGGCGACTGAAAGGCTCTTTCAGTTGGACGCCCCCACCCCCATCCCCGTCGCTTCTCGAATCGCCCCCCCCCCCTAGCGCTGCCGGCGCCGGCCGCCGCTGTGGCCACCTCACGCTGCATTCGCCCGTCGAAATACAGCGAGCGACTTGCGAGGTGTCGGGCCTCATTCATAATGCAAATTTAAACGGAAGCGTAACGTAGCCGCAAAACCTACAAGTGAGTTACTAATCAAGGCCATTCACAGTGCGTTGACGTAACCGGAGACGTAAATCCGTCAACTTAAGTGTTCACAAGTACCAAACTTTTACGTTAAGTTTATGTCGGAATTCTACCGAAGACCAATCAGAGAGCAGTATCAAAGAAACAAACATAGTGGATTTCAGATTGAGTTTAGTTTGTGGTTATGTCATTTCATTACTGTTACGTACTGAACTAGTTTCCGAACGGTTTTGACGTGAGTTGTGAATTCAAAGTAAGAATTTGGACCATTTTACTTGTGACTTGACGTGACGAATAAAATAATTATGTTCGACGAATTGCTTGTGAATTTGATACAAGAAAAACTTTGTTTATAAAATAAAGGAAATATGAGCACTAATACAACAGCTACTCGCATTCGTAAATAAAGACGTCGATAGGAAAATCGAAGAAAAAGCTAGAAACCATGGTGAAAACATCTTCCCATCATGCTAGAAGCGAATCGATCAAGCTTTCAATACGTTGAAATCTGACTGGTTCAGGCGAAACGTACGTTCCAGATTACGTTCACCATTGTGAATATTTGTTCTTACGTGTAAATTTTACTGCTAAATTTACGGCATTACGTTACGTTTAAGTTTGCATTGTGAATGAGGCCTGATGGATTCGACTTCGAAGTCGAAGTCGATGTTTTCAAAACATCGATGTTTCTACAAATGTATCGATGTTTTAAAACATCAATGGATTGAAACCGATCATTTTCTAACATTGATGTTCTGAGTTCGATGTTTTTACAATTTGTATGTTTTGTTCTTGAATGAAAAGTGCCCATAATCACAATTTTGTAAAAGTTGAAATATGTAATAATAACTAATGATACCACTGTTTCGAACCAAACGAACGCGGATTGTACTACCTTTATCGAGCGGACCATTATCTCTTGCTGGAGATGATCAGATGCCCTGATATTCCTTCGTCTTTCCTCGTATTTCGCACATGGAGAAGCGTGTTTTAAACTTTCAGTTAAATTTTAATTCTAAATTAATGTACATGGTAACTGTCAGATTGAATATTGTTGCGTCCGAATTTAATGTCGGAGTTACTAAAACATCGATGTTTACAAACATCGCTGGTTTTCGGTCAATGTATTTTTAACATGGATTCTTAGCAACATCGCTCTTGCCAATGACACATCACTACAAGATGTTGGTATACCCACGAACCGCGGAGTGGCAAGTCGATTTGCATGTGAATTTCCAAAGCACGGTAGGTATTTGCTAAACCTGTGCAACTGAAGGAAATAACAAATACTTAATTTAACATATTTCTTCAAATCCATCATATACTTTACTCTGAATATAAAGGAACACGCTACAGCCCGTTCGGGCGAAGAAACGAAATCACCAATCATCCGTAGATAAAATTACGCAGTAGATCGGGGGCAAAGATGTTCACAGAATGCGTTCATAGAACTAAAGGAGGAGTACATAGGAGGTTTGCACATACTGAGACATGTCTAGATAGACACAAAAATGTCCTTTCTCTCGATTACAGAAATTACATTAAGGAGAGTTTTCTCTAAAATGGGCTGACTCCTTCAATTTGTCTGTTTACTTTGGGATGATAAGGAACAGTGCTTCAGCATTGCTTTCAAATGCAATAATTATGATACTGTAAAGTTCGGACACGTAAAATATCTTATAAAACACAAATAGAATATTCAGGATCATCGTTAGAAAATATTACTATTTCGTCATTGAAATTTATATTAATATTAAAAACTACTTAAAAGCAGATTCACTTCAATCTCTTTATTTCATCACTCCCTACACTGTACGTGAAACATACTTAAACCGAGATTTCTGGGAAGTCGCTGCAAAAACAAGGCCGGCTAATTCGACCTACTTCCACCCGTAATTCCTTCTTCTCCGCACGAGGACCACTTTCGCCCGGCCGCGCCTGGGCCGAGCGACGCCCGCAAGTAAAGAATCCCCGGACGGGCAGGGGTTGACTCCCAGCCGTGTTCAATTGCTTTCCTTTGTGTCGGCCATTCGCTCGATCGAGGCCCTCTGCCCGGTCCGCCCATTAGCAGCGACACGGCCGATAAAGCGCCGGGCGCGGGGAGGAAAACGGCATAATTACTCCGTGGACCGCGGGGGGAGGAGGAGGGGGGTCGCGCGCTGCTTGGAGCGTGTCGCGGAGAGGGAGGCTCCCGTCTTCTAAGCGCATTGCTGCCAACGCGAGCGGAGAAAACGCGGTAATTGGGATACGATTTTCTTCAAGAGCAGGAGACCCACAACCGAAAGCCGTTCGGATGCTCTCGACTGCCAGGCGATGTTGCCACGTAGGCTACTTGGCCGACGCTTCGACCACGGCGTGTTGGCCTTCTTCAGGGCTGAAAACGGCAAAACAATTTGTGACGGCCAATGCAGTAACGCTCGGACAACTGATTGCATTCGAGTGTCTTCTGTGGAAGCCTTTAACGTTCAACGACATTCCGCCGCCAGGATATACGAGCTCTGATTGAAATACATTATATGCACAAACATGTAATATTTAGGTACAACGCTGCTCTTCACTTCTAGTTTCCAACCATCGTCGGAAATGTGATCTACGTTTACAGCCAATTACAAAGAAGAAACCTGAGCTATTTTAGCATGAATATTTTTACAAACATTTTACATTTTCGCACAGGATTTGTTTTAAGTCTGTATCGTCTTTTGCCCTAAAGTATATTTAGAAAGTCAAGAGAACAATACAGCTGCAGATACTTGAAGAACAATACCTAACACTAGAGCTTCATTGTCCGCTCTAGCATTTTCAAAACGTTGGATAGGATAAATTCCCACATCCCTTTTTAATTTCGAACCACAAATCTACAATGTCACAAACACCGAAATGAAGCATCTTCAATATGAGTTACAAACAGAAACTAACATACCAGATATCAAAGAGAAAGAAGGATATCAACCTCAGAACGAGACAAGAATGGGAAGAGCCACGAGAATGAAGAGGATAAAAGGTATGTTCCTGGGCCTACAGAAGTAACGATATTAAAAATGAGAGTAGAAGACTAAGAATAGGAATAAGAATAGAAGTAAGAATAGGAATATAAATAGAAATAGCATTAGGGATATGAATGAGAATGAATATGGTGGTGTCGATGACGATTCACAAACTCAAGGTCAGCCACGAACAACTTCGCGTACCCAGAGCGCCGCCGTAAGTCTCCCTCGAGCAGCACAGGTCGCTGCGCAGAGGCCCGAGGGACGAGCGGCGCGCCGCGGCGCGGCGTGGCGCGGCAGTTGGCAGCCGCGGCGGCTGCTGCTGCTGCTATCGTCGGCTCATCTCCCGGCGGGGCGGCCGCGGGCTTCGGCATGCAGATGAGGACGCTAATGAGAGAGCTAGCCGCCGCGGGACAGCTCATTTAGGCCCTCTCTGCCCTGCCTCCTCCTCCTCCTTCTCCTCCGCGCCGTTGCCGCTGGGGCCTCTAACGACCCGTAATTTACAGCCAGCGCGTGCGCGAGCCACCGCTAAACGCTGTCATCCAGTGAAACAGATGTTACTCTTTGCTGGGCGCTAAGAGCATTCTTTCCCTCGATTGGAATCCCTGCGATCACATATCCCAATAAATCACTAGACTTCGTTAATGTCCATTTGTTTACCTATCATTTCGTCTTTCATTGGGATTACGAGCTTACCTATTTCAACTATATATTTTATTTATTACTTATAAAAGTAAATGGTATTCTGGAATCTTTTGCAAGTACTTGATGTGGAACTAGATTATTTAATGATTTAATGGCGTAGTAATTCAATTCATTAGAGCAAATGCCACAGGTGATTTTCCTATTACAGAATACACTTATTAACGCGAATTCCAAGGGACCGAAATAATCCGAGTTCGTGTTGTAAAAATTCTGTTTTCCGATTAGTATCGTTTAGTACGTATTACTGTATCCCTTGCCGGGACCCAAGTTTAGTTCGTGTTACAGCGAAATTCGTGTTAAGCGAGTTCGTGCTAGAAAGGGTTTACAGAATTATTATTATTTTATATATTATTATTACTATTATTATTATCAACAAATAACGTCAAAAAACCGTTAAAATTGGGTTTGACGTACTGCCGGGATAGATGCAACCTGAGCACGTTTTCTTGCTCTGGCTCTCCGCTTTTCCTTGGGAAGATGTAGTCAGGGCGTCGAATGCCATTACCGCTCTGCGCATGTTGAAATGTGATCGCGCTGCCTCTAGTTGTACTTGGCTTTTCTGTTGTCACCAGAATGCTTTGCCATTTGTTGGGAATCGAGGGCACCTGACAGGAATCAATACCCAGTCTAGGCACGCTGAATATGGTTCTACTAGATTGACATTATCTAACAAGTTTGATCACATATCAATTTTTTTTCAATTGTAATACAAAATTTTAACTAATGATTCAATAATAGTTCAACAATAACATAATATTATTGATATTTTGCGTCAGTTTTAAAAAATATACATTTCTTGCTGAGTAAACATGCTCTTCAGATATTTTAACGTTATATCTACAACTTTACAAATGAACGGACTGTAAAAAATTTCGTTCTATACATTTTGTCCTCTTTTTTGTTATCAACCGTTTTTAATCAATTTAAAGTGATAACATTAAATCAGAAAATGAAACTTGAATGTATTATTAAAGGTTGTCTTAATTAGTATTTGAAGAACGTTTTACATTTCCGTAAAATCCTTCGTTGAGTTTGCCAATTAATCTTATCTGTAACAAACTTTCCTTCCATAATTTTATCCACACATTTCTTCAAATATTTAGATGTTTGACATTCCTCAATGTCACTCTTTGATTTTATTAATAGAGCTTATTTGTAATGAAATGAAGTTTTCTGAGAAAGTACTTTCTTGTAAATAATTTTAATCGCATTTTCCTCACATTTACTACTCCTTGATCGCTCCAGTTTTTATTTTTATCTATTCTACTTTATCTTATTTATTTTATCTATTCACTTTTTATTGTATGGTATTGTCATTTCTTCAATATGTCATTCTTTATTACAAAAAAGGGTAACTTTTTTCTTCCCTACCTTACAACAGTCATTTGTGTTTTAAAATTGTTAACCGCTTAACCTTAAACGTTACATTGTATTAATATTTTAATGTGGGACATTGAATTGTGTTTCTATTAAATAAAATGCACAGTGTACTAATTAAAATAACGGTGTAATTTAATATTTCAAAAGTAATTAGGCAAAATTAGATTACTTGTAAGTGAATAATTCATTTTTGAACGTATGGAGTATTTACATATTGAGCACACAACTTTTTCCGTTGCTGTGTATTGTAAGATGAATCCTCTGCATATAGCAAATCAGTTTGCATTGAGTATTCGGCAAATGAGTAAAAGGAGTAGTAGAGTAGAATAAATCGCCATGTACAGGACGGGGATAAACGGATTCCTCTTAATACGCGATTTGCAAGGTTCAATTAATATGGATCGATCATCCATTGTCATTCACGGTCGATGTTATTCCCCTCCTCCCCTCCCTACATCGTTCTGACAATGCCTCAGCGATTTAGAAATACGAGATGCGGAGTATAGTGTGGATGGTAAAACACCTCCCAGTGGAACTGCCGCAGAAGATATGCTGTGAGCTGAGCCGTGTGTGTCTACTCTATAGTCTGGAACCAGCACCATACTCCAATAAATTCCTGTCCGGTCAGCATTACGCGTATCGCAGTGATGCAGAGTTGCAAATGGGTGTGAAACACTGGCACCAATCCCTGGTGTTAGACTTCTGCACCAAAGGATAGAAATGTTGAGTGGTTTGACAATGTTAGGATATGACAAATGCCTCAATTCTGATGATGATTATGAGTACTGGACGGATTTTGGTGACCTAAAACATCGCCAAAAATGATCAGTAAAATGCTCTTAAAATGTTTTAAAAATGACCTAATAGCAACGAAAAATGAGGTAAAGAATTGTGATCAAAACCAGTGCGGATGAACAACTCAACCTGCTGGATACGTTACTGATGTAATCGAGGCTTCTTTCATTTGTACAAGAGAACTCAGCTTTGAAACTTTTGGTTTGAACTGTTCTTTACCAGAAAATCTTGTCTTAAGTTATTCCGAAATCGGCTGAAGTGCCAATGGCGCTGACAGGTATCTCCGGAAACTTAGAATATGTAGTACTCGCAACGACTGACGTTACAATATATAAGCGAAGAAATCGAATAGGCTACTCAGGAATTCTGTGGAAAACATGTTGCATCTGATAAATATTATTTGCAAAGAGTACCATTAAAAGTATATTAAAATCAATTAAATTGGCGAAAATGCATTGAAATGAGGAGAAAAGGTAAAAAATGACGTATTAGTTGAAATCGACGAAAAATGCAAGAAAAGAAAGACATAAAAATGGGTCATTTCTTCTTTCATAACAAAAAATGAATTTCTATACTAAACGGCATTTTTCTAAAGTAAAAAAATGACATTTCATTAAAATCCGAGCCCTAATTATGAGGAAAAATAGTGCAGCATATGCTGTATTGGCTTAAATAAACTTTGTTTTCATAAAATTGTGTTTTTTTCTAAATTTTATTGATTACCTAGGCAAACATGCTTTCAAGATACGCATCTGTCATCTATTTCTTCATCAATCTTCATCAATCATCTATTTCTGTGTCCCAGGTTTGAGACTGACCGGACGAGAGATGGTGTTAAGAACGACATGACAAGTGTACTTAAGTACAGAGAACAATCGGTTTCTCAAGTTTTTGAAGGGCATAAACTTGTACGAGGATATATAAGACAGGTGTATAAACTTTAATAATGTGATACGAGTGTTCCCATAAAGGTCATAACTTTCCATGTACAAACATATTAATGTTATGTTGTAGTTGTCGTTAATAACCTTTTGTAGTTGATGATAAAATAAAATAAATAAAAATTAATAAAAAAATAGATACGCATCGTATAACCACGAACATTCATTCGCTATCCATTTATGAATATTCGGATGCCGTAAAGTAATATTCTTCATGTTTGACCTGTGAAAATTTTTCAGTTTTGCAAATAATCGAGTGAAGTATGAAAGTCAATGAAAATGGATGGACGGTCAAAATTATCCAAAGGAGAAGCAAATTGCTGGCTGCATAAGGCAGGATCAAAGCACTTTCTAGAAATATGATTTCTAGTTGAATGGAGGTTCAGGCCAGCACTTTTACAAATACATTTTGTAATAACTATTACAAAGTATGCTTGGATTTCTAAACAAACTAAACGGTCATCTTTTATCTTAACAAGAAATCTTTATTAGACTATCGTATCTTAAGACGAAATCGCACAGCTGAAAAAGGGAATACTTTTTACAAATCCTGGACACGTTTCACACACTAATGTGAACAATTTATGGTCTTTTAAGTGTGACAAAACTGGCGCCAATGATGTTTTTGGAAACTCGAATATGATACGGTAAAGCTTTTTTTCACCGTCTCATTCAAATGAAAATGATATTACTTAATCCTAAATTATTCCTTACTGAACATCTCAATACATTCTTTCATTCTTCCTAAATGTTAAAATCGAGTTTTGATATACATCTCTTCGGAAACTAACACTCCCAAAGCATTGCTCTTTTTCTTTTTAAATATCGAAGATAATAGTCTTCTCCAGACTGTATTCTTCCGTTTCTTGTACCTCTCCCACTGATGGTCGTCGTAAAATATCCTCTGTAATCCTAATAAGAGGGCCATTTCGTACTATAATCTGGTTCTGAATACACGATGCCCCTACCTTTCCTCCGTAATCAGCATTCTGCCGAACGTTTCTATTTCCTCGATGGCATTTTCGATGTAACTGTCCAGCACAAAAGGACTTTACTTCCTTTTTTTCTGAAACGATTTCTCCAGGAACAGAAAAGTTCAACGTAGGTGCGTTATTTTCGAAGAACAAAGTTTTTAATTTAGTAAACATTCCGACGACTTTCTCAATTTGTCTGTCAAAGTCTCCGAAACAGAATGATACGCTAAACTGGCAACATCTCATTATCCCAGAACAATATTAAATAAACCTCCGGTGTTTGGTAAATTTTGAAGATATAGAGAACTATGAAGAAGATCATGTGTCAAAAATTATCCGTGCAAGAAAATGTCGAAGTAATCGGTCCTTTAAGAAACAAAGATCTCAAGTCGCCATTAGGAAGAATGAATAGAGACAGGGAGATGTGAATGAAGAACAAAAAAACGAAACTTTGATGAATGCAAGGTTAAAAGGAAAAGCAGTATTAGCAAAAGAATGGAATAAGAAAATGAGAAGCGTTATTTATGTACAAAAGGGATGCGCATCCACTGACTTCCTTTCAGAGATTATCTCCTCAAAGAAATATTGTTTATCATAGGCTTCACGACTGGGTAATATTGAGGAAAGATCAAAGAGACCAGAGATAACAAATTCATTGAAAGTTGTTCGATGAATCCGCGCTCTTTCGCCAAGTTGAAGATTCCGTCATTCGCTAGAGACGAAGGCAGTTTTACAAATGTATTTAAAAATTTTAAAATTAACTTTTCAAAAAAAAACTGGATACGTTTGTATAAGACAGAACACATTCCCTTCTTATTTGTTTGGTAATTTAATTACCAATAAATCAATAAACGAATATACGATTGCTAAACTTTTTAATAGTATATGTATGATTTATTGTGGTCCGGCGACAAAGCAGTACGAAACGTTCAACCTGGTTGTCTCAATGAAAATAAAGCCATGATGATGATGATAGGTGTGATCATTGCAAATGTTTAGAGATGAAATGCTAAATTGAATTGAGTAATTCGATAATATTTCCACTACACTCCTGAGAATTTTATAGCTTTTTTTTTTGCATTTTTTGGCAGATCGAATTTTGAGAAAAAATATTCGTACATCAAACGGCAATCTACTCAATGTGTCGTCTCTAATTTATCGGAAACAATTCGAAGTTATTGAAAGCGGGAAGATACATACAAAGTGGATAATCGAATGGGACATTTTGAACCAGTTTTACTTTCCATTCGCGGAAACATTTGCATACTTAGATAATGGGTAAAGTGACGTAAATTTCAGCTAAACAACAAGATCGTTACATCAAAAGTGTTGCAAATATAAAAGTTTCCTCGATGCTAATAAATGCAAAGTCTCCTCACATGCTGATTTCAATACTGTATTATCTATTTAGAGAATGCATTGCGTGAATCATTCACACCGTACTAATTGCTATTCAAATTAAAAGTTATAACAGTTCACTACTAGGTGACTCGGCGTCATTCTAGCGTCAAAGAAACTCCTTTGGGAAGCTCAATTCCAAATTCCAATTTCAAATCTATGCATTTTTAAGATGATTCATTGTTTCTGTGAATTTTTAATTTAATATCGTTTTTTAAAATTGCTCATTATAAAATATCACGACAGCCATTAGTTATACGTGTTGAAAAATACCACAAAAATATTTCCTTTAAAGAAATATCTCTTCATGATCAATAATTATTTTGACAATTTTTCAGGCACACCTTATTTAAGCTCTGTCTAATGTGTGCAAATTAACCTCTAGACTGAAAAGAGGTACCGCGTGTGTCTGAACATGAAACGAACTAACGAACCATCCACCCCATTGTTTCCTATCACCGAAGGCCACATGGATCAGGTCGCCTCAAAATGTCAACTAGGTACCCGGACGTGTAGCGAGAGTATGTTAAATTGTAATGTTTGACTTTCGAGTTTGGGATGTGAAAGTAAATATTCTCAACATTCTTATTTGTCAATACCGCGAGAAATAACTAACCTAACGCCCCATCCTAGACTTTCCTATAAAAGGTAGATGGTATGTAGTAGATAGTCAAATAAACAGATGGTGACAGCAATTAGTATCGTGAAGTCGCAGCGACCTAAAACCCTTCGCATGAAAGAACAAGACGAGTTTGGTCGCTACCTCTGTTCTTGAATTTAAGACATCTTGAGTGAAGGAGACTGCCGTACTCAGTTGAAAACTGGAAATATTCACTTTGATTTATCAGCTAATTTTTTGACAAATTACAAGAGTGTTGGGAGCATGATCACATTCCTTCGTGGCTCCAATCCTTATAGTATCATTAACTTTTACCATTCATTTATTTTATTATTTCATTTAAGTTTTCATGTACGTAGCACTTACATTACAATTTTCCCTCATTTCTTTCATCCTTTAATTCTTATGCGGAGTAATAATAAATTCATTACACACTACGTACCTTCTGTCCTAATTACTATTCTTAAATAATAGTTTTCTTGAATTCACCTTCAGAATATTTAATTTTTCGTTTCCTTACTCCCTTCTAAATTCTTTCTTCAAACATCAGGTCCGAAATCCTTCAGTCGTTTTTACCATCAGTCCAAATTGCACATTTGTATAACATATTCCCAACAATTCTTTAATAATAGCGCGAGTAAAATGCCTTCGGGAACAGGAAGAACTGCCAGTTGGCCGTGAACTGCGTTTTATCTCCGCAACATCCGCGGGCCTTTAGTAGCTACCGCTGCTGCCGCCGCCGCGGCCGCCGCCGCGGCTGCTGCCGACCGCAAAAGACGAGAGAGTGACCTCCGCTTCAGCAAACAACAAACTCTTCTCTCGCAAAATCATAACTCACTGCAGGGAAGGCCCTGTTACGGCGAAGAAACCGCAGTTATCTGGAATCTGAAAAACGTCCGCTGTACGGCAGAATTATTGCAAAAGCGCACACCATCAATAAAATACCATCGGGGATAAAGTAATAGATAAGCGAAGCGAATGTGTCCAAAGAACGAGATGCGTATGAAGGCACATTCGTCTGCTGGTAGTTATCTCTCTGGAAGCCAGTAGAATGTGAGGGCGTGTGCGGCGGCCCGTGAGCGTGTGTGTGTGCGTGTGTGCGTGTGTGCGTGTGTGTGTGTGTGTGTGTGCGCGCGTGTGCGTGTGCGCGTGTGCGTGTGCGCGTGTGTGTGCGTGTGTGTATGTGTGTGTGTGTGTGTGTGTGTGTGTGTGTGTGTGTGTGTGTGTGTGTGGAGCAGAGGAATGTAACACCCATGAGGCGCCCGCTTAAATCTGACTGCGCGGTTGCTGATTAAGTTTCTCTGCCAGCCGGCCACCCACACGGGACACATCATAGAAGACACACATTCTGTGTAGGCAAGGCGGTCTACAGATGGAGGCCTTGCACCTCGAGTCGTGACGTCATCGTTGGGGTCGGAGTCGCCACGAAGAACGTGATTCACGATAGAAAATTTTCATATTTTCCTTTCCTGTAAATTTAAGTATCCACCAAACTTGTATTATTCTTTTGCAAGATGACCCAACTATTGAAAAATAAAAGATTTATTACGGATGATTTGATATCATACCTTATTCAATGGAGATAAAATAAATTTCTCAGAGTCGAAATCTGTAGATTTCTGATTTCTACAATATCCTGGAATTTTGGAAAATATTCAGCCAGATAAAGTAATCATGTTTGGTGCATATTGGTGTTTTGGCATTAATATGAGTTCTAATTGTCCCTTTAAAAACTGTAATTTGTTAACAATGATTGATTTACTGTAACAACATCATACAGGAAATAATTTCGCCAACATCCTAAGAAATTTGTTTGTTTCGATGAAGAATATTTCCTGTTGAATTTAAATTTTCTTCTGAAAATGAATGTACTCGTCAATGTGATATCAAAGAATCAATCATACTCTACTTACTGTATTTGAGATATTTGTCAATTATCCATTTAAACTTGTCATTAGAAACAATGTTCTTATGGTGAAAAATCTGTACTGAAATATCTTTGAAAACTTTAAAGACACATGAAATTGTTGATAATATTTCAGCTGGGTTGGCTTAAAAAATACATCTCTTTCTCCATACAATATGAAAACGTTCCTAACATTTGGTCTTCTAGTGTTGAGTAAAAACATCAAAAGTAGTAATGGTTTCTTTCCAGACCATGTTATGAACTTCAGCTTACCTCGATATTTCATATCAGTCCTTCGTTTATCAGTTCAACAGAAACACTAAGCATCCATCACTTGTTTTCGAAAAAAACATCAGCGAATATTAAATCTCGGGTCTGCCGGGCGACCAACAACCCGACTAGCAGATTGACATCACTAGTGCATCACGTGGTTAGGTGCAATGTTCTTTATTCTAGGGTGAATTGGTATAGATTCTGTAGTTCCAGAATTGCAATCAATACGCAGCTGAATGGAGTCGTTCTCTCCTCACCGATAACACGCCTTTTTTGGAAGACTAAAGAGATTTGGCTTACCTTGATTTAGGTTTGTGTAAAAAAAGTAAATTCATTCTGGATAGCTGACTTTTCTAAACCATTCCTTCTCGTTCGCAGTACTTTCATTGATTCGACCAGGAAGGGAGCACTTCGATTTTTGTACTAAGCACAGGTTAAGAGCCAATGTATTTCAAACATAATTTTCAATTTAAAAGTTTGATTTTAATGTTGTTTTTTCCTTTTTTGCAGGTAAGTCTTCACTACGAACTAAGGGCATCATTCCATGTGGTGAGTTTGTCTCGACCCCTGTCATGATAACCAGCTACTAAAATATTTTCATTTCATGCGTAAACAAATCTCTAGTTATTATTATTATTATTATTATTATTATTATTATTATTATTATTATTATTATTATTAATGATAATACATCAGTGATGCAATTTATATGTGCTTACCGTATTATTTATTTTATATTTTTCATTGCGTTCTATCTTTACTCAATTTTTTTTATGATCCAGCCCATCCAAGACATTCGTGAATACATACGTCATATCTATGGCGAAATGTGAATATAAAGTAGCAAAATTCGATTTCCTTTTTATTTTATTATTTGAATTGTAACATTCATAAACGCCCCAAGTTAAATATTAAAACTCAGAAATATTAAATGGCTTCAATTGCGTGTAATTGAAAGCGTTTATAATATAAAAACACGAACTAATAAATGAGTAAATATTAGTTCACTATATAGAGTATTTGACTAGACGTTAAGAAATCTAGTTCGAAAACGACTTTACAATACCTATATACAACTTATATAAATTATGAAAGTTTATTTACATTAGGAGAGATATTTTATATCAAACTACGAGGTTTAAAATATGTTTACATACTTATTCTCTGTCATGCATAATCATATTCAAGAGAATAAGAAAGACTTCAGTAAGAATCGTTACTTAGCCAAGCGTCCTCGAGTCGTTTCAATAGTACACTGTAATTAGAAAGTGGTTAATAGAGAATACTTTGATCTTTACGCGCTCAGCTGGGTTTCGAAACAAAAACGCATTAGACCTTATCCTTGATCCGCCGCCAGAAGCGACGCGAAGGCCGAGTGGTTTGCATATTCATCGCGAGCGATTCGTCGCACCCGCGGCCGCCCAGAAGCTGCTTCGTTTACACGTGTTGTGTCACATGCCCACGACTCGTGTGTGGTCTCCGAGGCCTTAAATGAATTACTCTGCGCTGCGTCTCCCCGCCCCTCCCCATCCCATTCCCTTCTCTCTCTGTCACTCCCCGCCCCTCTCCGCCTCGCTCCGCTCCGCTTCGCCCCGCTCCGCCCCGCTCCGCCCCGCCCCGCCCCGCTCCGCCCCGCCCCGCTCCGCCCCGCCTCGCTCCGCTCCGCCTCGCTCCGCTCCGCCTCGCTCCGCTCCGCCTCGCTCCGCTCCGCCTCGCTCCGCCTCGCTCCGCCTCGCTCCGCTCCGCCTCGCTCCGCCTCGCTCCGCCTCGCTCCGCTCCGCCTCGCTCCGCTCCGCCTCGCTCCGCTCCGCCTCGCTCCGCTCCGCCTCGCTCCGCTCCGCCTCGCTCCGCTCCGCCTCGCTCCGCTCCGCCTCGCTCCGCCTCGCCCCGCCTCGCCCCGCCTCGCTCCGCTCCGCCCCGCTCCGCCCCGCTCCGCCCCACTCCGCCCCGCTCCGCCCCGCCCCGCTCCGCCCCCCTCCGCCCCCCCTTTCCCGCCCTCCCCTCGCCAACTGCCCACTTTCTTTCCCCGCCCCGCCCTCCCAGGGGCGACGTCCTGGGGAGAGCGAGTGCGTGGCATGGTGGAATAACTGGGCATAGAAGTGTGGCGGGGAAGCTCATTGAGGAAGAGACGTGGGTGGCGGGACGGTAAAGGGCGGGTGGCGGAGTTGGGTGGAGGGTGTTGAGAGTCGGGGCAGGACTGGTGGGGGTTGAGGGAGCGCGGCGGGGCTCAGTAAAGTGGGGTGAGGCCTCGCTCGAGTCCGACGCATCAGATTCTGCAACCGGAGCGGCTCTTGCTGCCGAGAATGGAGCTCCTGTTCAAATTCAGAGATAATTCATGTAAATGAACACACTCCGCGAGTGTGGTAGTGAGAGGGGGACCTAATGAAGCGCCTATTTGCAATACAGATACCTCCATTCGATTCTTCGGCCAGCCAGAGCTCGGGGATACCTTTGCGATTCTTTGAGAGTCAATGCCTACACGATTCTCAAAATAGCGTAACATTCAAAAGCTAGCGGTCTAAAGCTTGAAACAAATGTTTATAGAATATGGCTAAGCAGAAGCAAAAATTTTAAAAAATACTCGTGTAATAAAATTAATTGTATCGTACAAAGATGCAAAATTGAAAAGAGAGCATAGCCAGGAATTTGAAATACGATTTAGCCATTTTATAATTAATTAAACAATATGTTATTATGGTGCTAATATAATAATAATAATAATAATAATAATAATAATAATAATAATAATAATAAAAATAAAAATAATAATAAAAATAAAAATAATAATAATAATAATAATAATAATAATAATAATAATAATAATAATGCCTTTATTAATAGAAAGGCTTCAATTACAAGTCTTCTTTCCGTCTCATCATCATATTACATTATAAAATGTCTTTACAACGAAGAATGGATGGGAGAAACTTGACCTTCACTTTTATTATCTCTTAATCAAATTGTAAAGGCTGCAGGTGTCTGATCTGGGTAGGAACTACAATTTCAGAACTCGTGATCTAGTACGCGAGTGGCAACTAGCGCCGAAGTAGCTTTCCGGGAGCTCTAAAATTGTGTTCCGAGGCTGATATGATTTGATTTATTTTGTCGAAGAACAGTAAAACTTGTATGTGACCTCTGGGGGAGATATACATTTTGCGCACGTTTTTTTGAGCTCCAGGAACTCTTCCCCACCTTTTAACTACAAATAGTTGAATGATAAATAAAGTTGCAACAAAGTGAGGTTAGCAATATTTGAAAACTTAGAAAAGTTCGTTCCCCAGTTATAGAAAAATAATTTGCATCGGTAAACGAATTACAGATTTGATTTCGTAGGAGCTACTCCTAACAAAATAGCAACTCACACACCCGGCTCTACTCTTATCACAAGCATCGAAAGGAGAGCGAAAAAAAGTGCGCAAGATGAAGCTACATTTATGTCTAGAAACAAAACAAGAGTCATCTCAGCATTTGCTCAATGGATTAAGGGAAGCTGGACGAAAAACCTGATCGAAATTGAAGAGGCTCACTCACGAGCGCCAACAAAAAAATGAACGCGGAACTTTCCCAACATTGTCCCATTCCGTTATCGCCATGGCATTCCCGAATTGACCCAGCCCTTCGCACAAGGGGTCCCAACGGACGCACGTCCCCGGAGAGCGCGCGGTAAACAGGACTCGAGCAGCGGCCTTGCGGCGCCGCCCCCGTCGCCGGCGGCCTTTGGGGGCGGAGGCGGAGGCGCGAACCCTGGCGCGACCCGCGACCTTTGGCCTCGGACGCGCGCTCGCACGCGCCCTGGACGCATTCACAACGGGGCGCAAACGGGCGCTTTTCACGCGGCAGTCCCAATCACAATGTCCTTTATACCCAACCGTGAATCCGGCTGAGTTAGCTCGGAGACAACATTGCCGTTGCAGCGAATTTTCAGCCACTCTGAAAGGGAGGATCTAGGATTCGGGTCCTGATGGTGGCGGGTTTTCGAAAGTAACTATTTCGTACAGCGAATTCGAGAAGATTTCTAGCTGTCGGCAGCACTGATCGGTAGTTTTCCGTTGTTCTTCCGATCAATACCTGGCGAATGCCGGACTTTATTAAACGTACCACGAACCGCGCGCGATCTTTCCTTTCTCATCCATGTACCCTCCTCTCCCCTTACACCTACATGCACTACACTACCGCATATATCGGGAAAACATTCGGGATCATAAAATTCGT
Organism: Teleogryllus occipitalis; assembly: GCA_011170035.1. Classification (NCBI taxonomy): domain Eukaryota; kingdom Metazoa; phylum Arthropoda; class Insecta; order Orthoptera; family Gryllidae; genus Teleogryllus; species Teleogryllus occipitalis. The sequence goes on from BLKR01001334.1 coordinate 231,134, forward strand.
CACGTCTGGAACAGTGAAGTGGGGGGGGGGGAGATACCTAAGGAGGAATTCTCCAGCAAGGCAACGTGTAGGTGCGCACAGGAATTTAACTTCAACTGGGGCAGGAACGCCACCTTCTGGGATAAAACAGATTCTACACTATCAGGACTAATGACCATGGCAGTTGACATGCTCGGAAACATCAACCAATCATACAAACGTGAAGACACGCTCGGAAACATCAAATCAAGCAAATAAACGTGAAGACAGGCACTTTTTGAATCACCTACTCTATGCAAATTCAAGTTGCCACTGAACGAAAGTAAGTAAAACGGACGTCATAATAATAGAATTCTTTGATTTTTAATGTTACGCACGTAATGCGTATTCCTGAATAATCCTAAAAAGGTTTTATAAACGATAGTAAAAGATAATTATGCTCTTACAGAAAGCATTAGCTTCTAAGCTTCCGTTACTGCTTATTTCTGCACTACCCAGTCATAGTATGTTTTCGAATCAAGTTAACATGAACTCATATAGCTCGAGTTTGCGAACTGTCTTGTTTACGCTTATCTCCACTACCTCCTATATTGAATATTTCGTATGTGACAGCAAGCTTTTGCGTTCATCTGCAGATTACGTTTAAATTTCATTTGCTGGTGGAACTAAACGCACTTCATTGACGCATGCACACACGCTACCACACATGGTGTGGACGATTGAAGTGGATTGGCGACAATTGTTGGTATTTCCAATTTGTGAGCCTAATTATCGATCACATACAGTAGGAGGGGGGCAAAACTTACCCCAATATTGTTTTTTTTTCTTCTTTTCAGGCAAGGAATTCATTTTTCATCTTTTAGAAATTTTATTATTAAAGTTTTTCTGAACTGTTAATCATAATTTCGTCGTTCAGCGCTCACTGGATGTTTACAAAAGGAATCGAAACGGTCGCAATGCGTAATCATTTCATGAAAAATTCGGCGCTCTCTTACAAACACGTCTGTCCATAATCAAATGAAAATCTTATTTTAGTGTCTATCGATGTAAAGAATAGTTGTGTAATCAGAGCAACAGAGTGAACATTGAACTAGTTCTGAAAATGAAATAAAAATATTAAGAAAAAATAAAAAAAGAACGTCGCTATTTGTGTCCCTGCGCAAAAAAAAAAAAAAAAAAAAAAAACGCAAGTAAAGAAAATGTACTTGCCTTACCTCAAAAACTGAAAATATTTTAAACAAGCGTGCGATGTCAATAATTGTAACATATTGGTAAATACGTATATTATTACTTCTTAACTATCAAAAATGTTCCCTTAGTTATGTTTCCATTTATTCCTGGGTCCAGGGTAGACTCCCCTCTCATTGGTGTTCTCCAGGCACAGCGATGACCTCGGTGTGCGCTTGTCAGAGCATTAACGACAAGAAAAATGAAGAGTCATGGTTTGTGAAGTAATACGAGGTAGATTATTCAGGAAACCAAAGAGAAGAGAATGGGAAAATAAACATAAAAGTTTAAAAAACCTGCTAAGGAGGGAAATACCCGAGACTTCTGTTGAAAATGAAAATTTGAGAACGAATACAAAAGGATGGAAATATGTGTACAAATTTAGTACGCAATAATTTTCAGAATAATTATTAGACACATTCAATAATAATAATAATAATAATAATAATAATAATAATAATGATAATAATAGTAACTAATAATAATAACAACCTAATCTCGTAGATGGTGAACTTAACAAGTATCTGGAAATAATGCAAGATGTGAGAAACAAAGATTCTCTTATTAAAAATTCTCTTCAGATGGAACTCAAAAATCGTCGCGATTGATTAAGGAAGACAAAGAAGAACAATCAATTTGCATTCGCAGATTCCATGACATGGCGCGAACCAAGCAACTACACCATTGGCAGTTATTTCTGTTTGTCATATGTCATCGGATTTCCCAACAACATTCTTGCATCTATAAAGTATCCGGACGTTCCTGCAGTTTCTAAAGCAATTCCACATGTTCTCGTCGCTTTTCTAATACCAATAGCACCTACAGAATATACAGTTGATGAAGAAACGCAGGGACAAAGTTCTCTTTCATCTTCCAGCAACATATCAGACTCTAACTACCAATCTGGAGAAGGTATTCATTTAATTGACAATGCTGATCTTTGTGACCTCGAAAGAAACCTGGCACTAAAGAAAGGTCAGGCTCAACTAATCAATCGAAGTCTTAACTAATTTAATTTGCTTCTACTTGGTAAAAGAACTTCACATGTTTGACACAGACACAAACAAGTTGTAAAATTCTTTGCAATGAGTGACAATATTTACTACTGTGCGGACGTTCAAGGTCTCTTGTCAAGACTCGCAGTGGAACACGTTGAAGTATGGCGATTGATCATCGACTCATCTAAAATAATTTTAAAAAGAGTATTATTATACACTAAAAAAATGGCATCAGCATCGCTTGGATGTACTACCCACCTGAAAAAGACATATAAAACTACGTCTTTACTTAAAAAAAATCACGAGTATAAATGGCGAGGTATTTAAAAATCATCATCATTCTCAAGTGAATTCAGGCTGCGTACATCAAATACTGCTTTTATCTGCGAAAGGAACAGTAGAGATAGAAAGCACAACTACATAAAGAATACAGACATAGCAGAATTAGAATGCAGCCAGGAAATAAAAATGTCATTCGTGTGTCGTTGATTGATCGTGATAACGTAATCATGCCACTTCTTCACATCAAACTCATGAAAAGTTTCGTGAAGACACTAGACAACAACTCAGATGCTTTTCGGTACCTGTGGCAACAAGTTTCCTGAGTTGACTTCTATGAAACTGAAGGTAATTGCTGACAGCCACTTCCAAGACTTGCTGAATGATACTGAAAAATGTGTGTGGATAACATTCAAATAAGTTGTAGCCAATTTTCTTGAAAATTATTAATTTGTTGACTAGTAAATGCTATGAAGAAATGCATTACTGCCTACAAACAGCTGGTTGTCATCATATCCCTCAAAATGTATCTCTTTGACTCACATATTGACTTCTCCGAAAACGTAGGTTCAGTCAGTGACGAACGTGGTAAACGTTTTCAACAGGACATCATCGGAATGGTGTGACGGTATGGTGTGCTGGGGCGATGGAGTGCAGCAATGTTGACTGACTATTGCTATACACTTCAGTGTGGCATAACAAATGCTCAGCACAAACGCAAATTTACAGCCAAGAAATTCAAACTAAATACTCATTGGATTAAGTATTTTCAGGGTGTACGGATTGTATATATGTATTATATCGTGAAATATATATTATGTATAGTATGTGTGTCATGTAACTCAATCTCACTATTTTCTTAGCTAATACCATGGTCATTAGTGCTCCATGTAACAAAAATTGTTCTAGTGAAAAATGTAACAAAAATGGTTGAAGGAGAATATCTAAACAACGGTGGGTGATAGACACAAATGTTGCATGTTTTGAATCAGACCGTTACATTTCTCTTAGAACAAGTGTTAGATACCAAGATACCCGCCAAATTTTTAATTTTTTTATAGTGTTATTATTGAATCATTCGAAGCATGCTTCTCTAAAGGTTTTTGCTACAAAAAGAATGCTTCTAAAAACCATGCAATAGTACATTAACTACCAAGCGCGATTCAATTAAATGTTGACAGACAAGAAGAAATTATGGTTTTATTACTTGTGAAATCAGGGTGTTTTCTTCCATGCTGCTATCCGAATGAACACCTATCCAAATTAATAATAATGAAGTCGATAGGTATATAAATATCTGCCATCGAGCAAACTAAGCTAGCACCCAGAAGGTTCCCCGAATCACTTTATAACTTTCCTGCAATTGGTTATTACAGCCCATATGTCTTCATAATCTTACCTCATCTCCTCCGTCCGCCCACAAATTTCCTACAGTTTGACACACACTGAGATCGATGATACAAATGAATTATTGCTACACCAAATGTATTTCCTATCAAAACAAAATTATATCGATGTTTTTCCCCCGCAGGATCAATGACGTTAATAACTGTAGCTTGCCCTATTAATTCTAAACCGTCTTTATTGACACTCCTCATGTTACGTGATCAATGATAAATGATAAAGGCAGAACCTCTTGTTTATGAGGAAATGTTTTCTGTATTTATACGTTAAAACGTTCCAAGCTGTACAATTAAATTATGGATTTTCCGAAGTGAAAATATTAAAAATCAACAAATTAATAACGTAATTTTCAAGAGATTTTTAAGATTTCAATAAAAAAAATATTCCTTAAAAAATTGCGAAAAATATTTATAAAATACTAACTCTTGATAAATATTAAATATAATTGTGTATTTTAACTTATTTGCTTGCAGGTGGTATTCAGTGTCATCAAAATTTACCAATTATCTGCCTCTACACGGAGTTCCAGTCCATTATTACTTCCTCGCAGCGGGGTAGAGAGAAAGTTATGTACGGAAAAATGGCGAAATTTCGGCAAAAAAACTCTTATTTCAAGGCCCTGGTAAAGAAAAAGAGGATAAATCCAGTTGCTAAATTTAGAAAAAAAACCCTCTACTATGTTGTGTGTCAGAATTCATGTTTTCTGCGTCCTTGATACCGAAAAATCTATTAAAGGCAAAACGTCTGTCTCTGTCTGTCTGTCTGTCTGTCTCTGAACGCTAGCGGCTAAACCGTTCAGTAGATTTTCTCCAAAATTGATGAATATCAATTGGAGGAACGATTGGAGAATTCTAATCAATCTGGCTGGTGTCGCGGTTCCTCGAATTTGAAACGATATTTTAATTTTGGGGGATTTGTTCCATGACACCCTAGGGATATTGTCAAAATGTTCAAAAAAATGGATCCATCGTTTTTTATTAAATTCTGTTGTTGGTTATTGTAAATGACGTTTAAGAGAATGGTGCAGGTGTCATTTTTGTTAAATAACCCTAATTTTTCGAAAATTTCAAAAATTCAAAACATTTGTGGCGTCTTCCGGCAACTACAATTATGAGGAGAGAGATTTTTCCCTTTAATGAAATCTGCTCCCTAAAGATGGATTTTGAAATAAGGTCATGTATCGTGTAATTTTGCATGATAACACAGGCGAGAAAGTTCGTGCTAATTTAGCACCAGTCATTGCTTTCTCGTATACGTACATACATACGGAGTAATATAAGTAGTACAGAGAAAGTTATGTAATGCTGCGGAAAATCGATTTCGAGATTTCAACAGAAATAGACGTTTTGGGGTACCCTGATACCGAAAAAGTTTTGTTTTTTTTCAAAACATCCGTTCGTCTGTGTGTCTGCCTGCCTGTCCATCCGTCAGCCTGTCCGTCCATCCGTCAGCCTGTCCGTTCTTCTGCCTGTCCGTCGGGCTGCCTGTCCGTCCAGCTGCCTGTCCGTCCAGCTGCCTGTCCGTCCAGCTGCCTGTCCGTCTGCCTGCCAAAAACTTTTCATTATTGAATGATTTTTCGTAATATTCAATCGTGGATGTTATTGAATAGGGAAAAACAGAATTCTCGGTTGAGACCTAGACATCTTATTTATATGTGTAATTAGAATTGATGTAATATTTTACAATTTGACGGGAAATCTGCGACTGTGACGAAGTCTATTGACATAATTAGTTTAAAAAAGAAGTAAATCAATTCCATTCTTTAAAATAAATTAGCATTGTAAAATAAAGTGGTCAAAAAGGGTGCGTGAGGTAAAGTAGCGATAAATCATTCTACTCTCGTAGAATCTGATGGGACGAATCTTATCCTACGTGATAAGAAAAATAGTACTCCTCGAATTTATCTCGACAGATCTGGCCTTTTCAATAGATTGGGAGGCTTCGAGACAGCCCTCCAGAGTGCAGCGTTACGTGACCAGAAATGCAACACAGATTTGGAGGCGAATCGCACATTTTACGCGCAACTCCGAGAAAGACAAAGGAGGCCAACCATGAGGGGTGGCTTTGCTTTGCTCAGAACCCGTTCTTTTTTACGTTACGCGCAAATTTTGTTTTGCAATTAGAAGCCATTCAAAAAATACTTTTGCTAAATTAAGTTTAAAAAAAAATCTTTTTGTAACAACGTGTAACACTACCGTCTCTCCTGAAATAAACTTGATATTTTGAACCCTCTCTCCCAGAACACTTCCTGAGTTAAAACAAAAATGACATTATTGAAAATTGGGCGAAATTTCAAAGAAATTGTCAAACAATTTTTCATAATCACCTCATAGATTTTACGTTGTTTTCTTTTACATTCAAGTAAATAATACAATAATTACCTCACAAAACTTCCAGTTTTTTTAAATCTCGTCTTACTCTTGCTCGTATTCGTCGCAGACATAGAAAATAGTTCTGAAGTTCACCTTCTTCGATCAACAGTACCATTTCTTAAATGAACGATAATATTCTATTATTATTATTATTTTTTCTATCATAGAATTGTCAGTCACTGAGAGTTTTAGAGCAAATTCAATACGCCATTTTAGTCATGTAACTGGTGATGAATCTAAACTAGAATGGAAGCTAGGAATGCTTTTCTACTCTTGGCGTCAAGGCACTACCTTGCATCAGGGCTCCTCCAATGCAAGAATAGGGATCAGGTGGTTAGCGTGTCATTCCGATTTCGCTAGACAAGAACCGATCGCGCCTCCTCTCCCCTGAATTCGGACTGACTCAATCAGCAACGGGCCACATTGGTGGCCCGCATATAAGCGCTGGGTCATAGCTCCCCGCCCCCATTTGAGCAGAAAAACTTATTACAGTTATTACAGGATCCGGGTAGCAAAAGAGTGGATAAGTTTAGATGCTAAATTTAGAAGAAAAAGATCCTCTAACGCGTGGTGTGAGCAGACGCCATGTTTGGTGGGTCCTTGATAGCGAAAAATCGAATGACGGCAAAAGGTTGGTCTGTCCGTCCGCCTATCAACAACGCTAGCGACTAAACGATTCGGTCGATTTTCTCAAAAAACTGATATTCCCCAACCGATCTCGATCATGTCGCGGCGACTTTAATTTAAAATCGATATTTTAATTTTGGGGCGTACTTTACATGTTGCCCTTGGGACGTTTTCCAAATTCGCAAAAAATTTGCTCCATAGTTTTTTATTAAATTTTATTATTGGATAGTATGTAGGACGTGTAAGAGAATAGTGAAAGTTTCATTTTCGTTGAAAACCCTGATTTTTCGAAAATTGCAAACGTTCAAAATTTGTTTGGAGTCTTCCTACAACTAAAATATGAAAGATAGAGATTTTTCCCTTAATTAAATATGTTCCTTAAAGATAAATTATGAAATAAGGTAATGTACTATTTTTCGAAAATTTGAGTATTTCTCGCTTAATTTTGCGTGAAAATACGGGCGAGAAAGTACGTGCTGTTTTAGCACCACTAGTTCCCTCTTGAAGTCCGTAATGCCTTTGCTGCTGCCTCGTTGCCGTCTTGTCTCGTCTACCTGGCCGCCGCCGGCCCTCCGCGCAAGGGGCCGGGCGTGAAAGTCGATTGGCCTTCGATGTTGTGCACCGGCGGGCGGTCGTGTTGCATTTGCATGCGCAGATAACGCAGCGCAAGACACGCGTGTCTCGTCCTCTGCTTCGAGCCTGCCCTCCCCAGTAACACAGCCACGCTTCAATCCAAGTAGGTGGCTGTAGCAATTAAACTTCGCGACTCAGGGTGGCTGCCAAGGGATGGACTATCCTCAGAAGCATCATGCTTGCAGGGTTCTTTCAGGTATCTGGCACGATGCGTGGCAAAATTAATTTATTCAATACTAGTGACAAGAAGCTGCAAAATGTTTGGTGTCGAGTGTGGAAAATGGGAACTTGGAGCTGCGAAAATTGGTTGTTCTGAAATGACACACGTGAACACTAAAGCTTCTTTTCTCCCCGACTCGTCACGTGAGTCGTGCTTTAAGAAGTGTCGCATTATGAGTAATCAGTCAGTAAGCGCAGTTTGAGAATGGGTGGAATAGCGCAGTCAGATATTTGCATTTTTCAGTCAAAAATGAAATTGTTTCATTGCTGTTAGGTTTTCTCGAGTTTCTGGGTATCTGATGAAACCATTTACACTTTTCTCATGGCAACAGGCTGTTTAATTTTCCGTTAATTTATGCATGTATTCCAAATTAGTAATATGCATTTCCCGCTCTAAACAGATCCTATATTTGCTTTGACAGGGTACGTCGCAAGTAATGAATATATCACTTAGACAGTGTGCGTCTTTATCTGATGGCAAATGTGTAAGTAATAATTAGATGGAAAATCCAAAAGCAATGTGATATTAATTAAGACATTCCGGACAACACAGATCACGTCAGGCAAGGCGACATTCTGTGATAGATAAAGTTGATGACAACATCGTGTAAGAAAACGTGCGAAAGGGGAAAGCCTAAGAAATAAATACGGAACTGAAATAAACATGGAAGACGGGAGAAGGCATTGTGACAAATATCCTCAATGTGTCTTGTTTTCACATTAAAACCCAATGCCATGTTTTCGTTTTACATATGGTTAGTTGGTTTACAAACGTTTGCAAAATATTTTGTTTCCTTTATCTTCTATTGCAAACTACAAAAATGCGAGAACAATTTTGTAAAATGCTGAAATATTTATTTTGCCTTTGAAGAGTAAACGCACCAGATATACTCACGCATATGCCAGAATTTTCTGTTCTCCTATATGAATAAATAAATTAAATACATAAATAAACAGACTTAAAGTAGTTACGAGATAGCTGCAGCGCGTACACGAGAAGTCTCTAGCGGAGTGGACACGCTCCCGCAGGAAATTCTTTGGATTTCATAAACTTGCAGCCAGAGTCAGATGTTAGCATATTATTGAAAAGAATGATCTGGAACTGTGTGTAGAGGCAGATAACTGTCAAATTTTGATGATACTGAATATCGTATACAAGTAAATATGTTAAAAAAATCTTTTATATTTATCATGAGTTAATTCTGAAGTATTTTTCGTAATTTTTCTCACGAATATTTTTATTGAAAACATTAAAAAACTAGAGGTGCTATAAAATGGCACAGACTTTCTCGTCATAAAATTTTCTAATTTCCTTGCTGTGGTTTGGCCTTAACGTCTTTATCCATTCCCGAAGTACACTTTTTTTTCATTTTCTCAACTTTTCACTTTCCTAGTAGTGCCACCGAAATATTACTTCAAGAATATTAAAGAAGACTAAAACTTCGTTCTAAATAAAAAGTTCCATTCAAAAATTTGAAGCTGTGACCACTTTTCTTCAAGAGAATATACGCTATATTAACTGTTGATTATTTTATGTTATTTAGTTTTGAAATTCTAGACAATTCGATCATGTCTCTCTACATTTTGGAATCGTGTGTAGTGAGTATTGCTTTGCAGATAATTAATTGTCCTATCATTTTTTATGAAAGTTTAAACTGTTTTTTGACGTAAAATAAATAAATAAATAAATAAAATAAAGTTCTTCAAAGACCAAGTATTTGAATTTAAGATAAGGAATTTTATATATGATGATCGTATTACATGAATTTAAAGTATAATGTACCTCAAAATGAAATCATTTTAAAATTTAAAACTTTCCTGATCAAAAGTTACTATTGGAAACACACCTATTTACTGGACATCTTTCAATAGAAAGTGTTATTATTGATCCTACGAATTGTAACATTTTCATTGCCCCAACGGGAAACATGTTTCTTTTCCTCTTAACCATTAAGAATTGCTTCTTTTGTGAGGTTTATTCAGCAGCATTTTCCCTGTAGGAGTTCACTAGTTTATTCATAATTTTGTCGAACGATGATAAACTCAAATATCTCGAAAATACGAGCGAGTAATTTATTGACAATATTTCTACATCAGGAATTTACTAGATGTGTTTTCGATTCATCACTCTAATGGAGTATGCATGCGACACTGATTTTATTCACGTCTCACAGATAAATCACGACAAAAAAATTCTGTGCACGTAATGCACAATTGGTTAATAGCTACGAGATTTTCCCACATACTGCTAATACCATTCAATAATCCACCATCGAATGTTGTTACATTATTAGGGTTTCGTGGAAATCCGGTATTCTTCATTGCATGAATTCACTCACAATTGCATTATAGAATTGTGCAAATTGTCTACAATATATTATCACGTTCAAAACAGCTGATTGTATATATTGTGTCCCTTTCCCGGATCGCGAACTGTGTGGGCGATCTCACACAATGAACAGATAATAGAATCGATTTTTTATCTGAAATGTTTGAAGGTGTGAAATTTCCATTCGGTGATTGTATTGCAATTACTTTTTACTAGTGATTAAAATTGTAATGGAAAAATAAAGGCCTCGTTAATTTCAAACTATTTACTGTGGATTGAATGAATAATAAAAATCACCATCGCTCATCGTTATCACTGTCACATTTCAAACAACCAACAATAAAACGACAGGTTTAATACAAATAAGTAATTAAACGTTATTTGCACAATATTACTTAACCGAAACGCTAAAAACAAATCGCCAACATACTACGAATGATTAATTTTCTGAAATAAAAATTAGACGAAAGAATGAATAATTTTCACTAATGATAATCCAATAAATGTTAATGATAATTAAGAGATGAGCAAGAGAAATTAAGTAATGTTAGAAAAGAAGGAAAATATTATTTAATATTTGGAAAGGATCTTTTAATGATTGTATACGGTAGAAACTAACAATAAGGCGATTAGCTTTTAGAAATGATAATGGATGCATCAAAAAATTGAGTGAATAAAACTACTCGAATAAAAATAAAATGACAGGAAATGTTAACGCTTCAGAAAGTGAACTATTAAAACAGAACAGTTTTTCTGCAAACAGTAATATCTCAGCGATAATCGAGTTATTCCTGCAAAGGTCACATCGTAATCACCTACCGCTTGAACACAATGAGTTTCCGTTGTAGGCAGATTTCCGTTCAATGGCGCGACCTTTCCGCACTCGTGATTGGGAGCTTGAGGCCCTCCGGCGCGCGATCCGACCACGTGGGCGACGACGGACGACGAGGGACGACAAGGGACGGCGCGGGGCACGAGTCCATCAAAGTTTCGTCAGAAGTGGAATGGGCTCCCCGCCACAGAGGGAGGACCAGGACACGGGGCCGGCGGCGGTAATTGCCACTGTCCTGCCCAGACCGCTCTCCACAAATTTGGTCCTCCACTTCTCGGGGATAATTCGCGGAATGCACCGAGGATAAGGGAATCGACTCACGCCTCGCTCAAACGGTGTAATAACTATTTACCGCAGTAAAACCAATGAGGAAGAAGGGCATTGCAGTTCACTGTAGAGGTGCAGTGACGTTGGGTGTAGATGTAGGTGTAAGTGACATGAGGCGAGGTGAGGTGAGGGGAGGATGTAGGTGTAGGTGAGGTGAAGTGAGGTGCGAGTTGATATAAGGTAAAGTAGTTGAGGTAAGATGAGATGAAGTGACGTGAGGTCAGAAGGTAGGGTACTGTGAAGTCTTACGCGGAGAAATGAATGTAAAGTTACTGTGTTCTGCACCTTGTTCTCACACTTAATTAAAGAATTAACAATTTAAATCAGTTTATTATATCCAAATATTATATCGGAAGTGAACAATTTCGTCCACTAACTCTTCAGTGCGTGTATTACATACAATGGTCTCAAGAGACATTATTTATGAATTTAATATCTCAGTAAGGTTGACTATTACATTCATTCGGCAGGAACAGATTATCCACCTCAAAATAATTTGTCTGAAGTTGAAATAGAATCGGTGAAGGTTAGTGACTGGGGGCCAGCCTTCACAGAACAAATACTTTGGGTTCTTGCAATGCAAATTGCCGCCATTGTAACACTCGACAAATCGCGGAAACCTCACACTACCTGGAGCAACAAAAACCCATAAAGTTACATATTTCAAACATCCTGACATAACGAGAGCACGAAATCAAAACGGCACGACATCAACGTCAAAGAATGTGGAGCAGGCTTATTGAATGTGGCCAACAAAATACTCTTCGCTCACTCACGAGCTCGGTCAATGCCGTCGCCGCCATTCTGGAGCTCGTCAGCTTTCGAAACCCCGAACGAATCTCATGTTTAATTCACCGCATTCGTAGTCATCATGTATATTACATTGTTTTACAAATTGCTTGATCGGATGCGTACGCGCAGTTGACGCCAACGCCCTCCGGTTGCACGTTGGACCAAATGACGAAAAGGTGACCAAAACCTTAAAAACAAGCATTTTGATTGGTGAAATTTCGTCGATCACTTGGTAGGAGAGAAATACCTCGTGCAGGTGTAAAGCGAGCATGAAGGCTAATTCGTGTATTCGCCGCGCACTAAGAGAATGTGAGTTTGGAGTACGCGGTAACCATCTTTAACGTCTGTGGATAAATTGTAATAGCCTGGTTTTACAATTAAGAGTTGTAAGGCTGTTTGTGCTAAATTTTTGAATGGAATTCCGTTACACAGATTTGGTAATTTCACATAAAATATAACGAGATATACGTTTCAGCTAGCTCAAAAATGTAGATAATACCGTATAACAACAAGTTGACGCCAACTTACCGGTAATTTATTAGAATCCAAATAAAGCAATGTTCAATACGCTATCCGGATTTGAAGATTTTTCTACACTTTCAGGCAGTTAGCTGGTTTGCAATATTGACGTTTTTAAATTAAACATCGGGTTGGTCTCTTTCAATAGTTTCTATCTGAATTCAAAGTAATTTGAGTTTTGACCACGGCATCGTCATTTGGCCTCAACGTATGGCGGCGGCGCAGACGCGGGGGGCGTGGCGTGGAGAGAAGGGGGATGCAGAAAGCGCGGGGTGGGGCGGGCGAGGCGAAGCATCTCCGTCCAGGGTCGACTAGATTGTCTCAAGTTACCCTGAAACCTCCTCGTAAGACTACTAAAAATCGAAGGTAAATGAAATGAAAAATAATGAACCTAGAAAATGAAGGAGTGTTAAAATGAACTGATAATTACCGAGATGTTCTCAGAGAGTTTTTATATTTATTATTAATATATTATTATTATTATTATTATTATTATTATTATTATTATCATCATTTCCTAAATTCACGACTTAAGATATTTGGTTTCGTTTAAATATAAGACTCACTCCGGGTTGCAAGCAGCTCCTTAAGCAGCAAATCTGGTGACTAAGGGTGTCCCTACCATATTTTGTGCAAAATTTGGAATGTGATCAATAACACAGTACCTATCTTTCACATCTCCCAGTTTCTTCAAAGATCTGGGAGTTTAGACATCTTACGTAGATTTTGCGGAACAAATCCCAGAGATGCATTAACTCTCGGTGCGACCAGTGTTTTTACGCCACTGATCTTCATTGTTAACCCCCATAGTTATTATGGAGATTATTCTTTTATCGCCTCTATGATGGCTCCTGGGCAGCGTACTAGCTTCCCATGCTGTGGTCCCGGGTTCCATTCCTGGTCGAGGCAAAAAAAAGAGTTGTAGATTTCCTTTAAAATTGTCCCAGTTTCTGTAGCTATGTGACGACGAAAAGCTCAAGTAGGCGGATCTTGCTAGTTACGGTGAAAAGAATACGTCATGTTCGCCTCATGTCGCTCTTAACACCAAGCATGGGGAACACCGGTAGCTGGCTGACGAAGTCGGACTACCGACGCAATAATGCCAAATACATACATATTTTTCATCATTCCAGCAGAAGTAACAACAATACGGAAGTATCGCGAGTTCAACGCGAGGAATTTTCCATATTTCTATCCTACATCTATAGGACCACTCGACAAGTCCCCCTCTCAAAACAAAGCATCACCACATTCCTTTTTATAAATATTTAATTTAATCTAAAATCAGCTCTGTTTCATTCTTCTCTCTATTTGCGATTCAAGTGAAAAGATTTGTTCACAAAATGCAGATGATTGTATGAGCGACTCTTTTTTAGGTCGCTAGACATTATCATGTATGCGTGTGTCATGCAACGTTCAGAGAAAGGATATTGTTTTCTATTCTAAATTAAATAATCAACGATACAACGTAGCACATGTTAGTCATGAGATCAGATAAATGGCAACAAATGTTAAAAATTTACTACAAGGAGGACATTTAAAATACAAAGGAGGATGATACTACAATTGACGTTAATGAAGGACTGTCCTCCCAAATGCAGGACGGTTGGTAATCCTACTGATCTGCCACGTTTTAATCTCTTTCAATTACTCTTTCATTGTACTATTCTCTTTTTACAATACGTCTGTTCATTAAGAGTTGTAATGGTCATCGCATTTTTTATACTAGAAAAACGAAGTCTGTAATGTTAATCGATTTATCCAATTCCATTTGCACATACAACAGAGCCATTAAAATGTTTCAATTGCGAACCTTCTCGAAAAATGTTCGCGAAGTGGGTGGGCATGAATGAGCTAAAAGCAAATCGTGCATGACCTAAGGTCATCGCAGCGATGTACCAGTTCGCTCACATCCAAATTCGGTTCGCGACAAAGATCGATCGCAAGCAAAAACATGGGCATATTGTTGCCAGATAATGCGACGTTGTCTTGTTTCGACTAAGACGACGCCACGGGCGCGGGGAGCCGTGCGGCAACGATTTAACACGCGCTCCCCTCCCCTCCCCCCTTCCAACATGCTCGCTCAATGTGTAGTGAGGCGAGGGCGATGTAATCGTGTCTAAGTAACGACACGGTAATGCTTGCTAATGGGCAGAACATGGCTGCGAAAAGATTACAATAGTTGTACTTTCAACACGCGCTTTGCAGGTTAACGTTTCACGCGCGAAAACCTGTTTGAGAGCCGTTTCCTCGTGTGGCAATGTTTTGAATAAAATTGAGGACGAGTTGACAAATTTGCTGCTTCGTATTTGTAGAGAGCGACTCAGAAGAAATTACCGTCAGAAAAGAATTAAAATGTTTGATATAATCAAACTTTTAAGCATAATTTATTTAAATAATGTTTGTGATTAGAAAACATAGCGTAGGATAATTTATGATACAATTTAAGATTTCAGTAGAAATATACGATGCACGATAGAGTAAAACTAGCTTCAGGACATATACAGTCGACTCCGGTTATAGTGAACTTCTAGGGACTAACATTTTTAGTTCACTCTATTCGATGATGTCAAAATTAAACAGAATTTCTCCATAAAGATTAATTTTATTAAAATAGAGATACAGCAAAACACTTAAAAGCACGAACTGAAAATTTCAATATCTTTATTTGTCCTTAAAAAATCATTTTTTTTTCGCTTCGTATTTTTACATTAGTAATTTCTTTAGATTCTTCTCCAGAATTGATTCTACATTGACCTCTGTGTCTAAGTATCGTAATGCAATCTTGACACCCTCCAATGCCTCTAGCAGTGTTGGAATTCAAGCTGCCTAGTGTTGGAATTTGTGGCACTGAGACAATATATTCTTTGCCAGGAGGGAATTATTTCCAGGACGTTGTATTTCCTAGGTTCACTATACCCAAGGTTGAGGTTCACTATAACCGAGTTTTCTTATGCTTATTTGTATGTAAGAGAAACGGGACTAGTGACTTAAGTGCACTATAATAGAGAGTTCACTATCTCCGAGTTCGCTATAACCGGAGTCGACTGTAGTTATAATCCCCTTTTTGTTTTACATGACACTCATTGGGTATTTTTATGCGATTAGTGAAAGATATTGTATGTAGTCTTTTCATCTGAACTAATTCCCTTTGACTCTCGCTTTTTCTCTATTTGCAGTAATTTTCAGGCTTTGTAAGGCAGATGAATCACATTATCATATTTTCATCAAATGGCGGATTGACTGAGATATATATGTCAAGGCATTTTCACGGTTCGCGAACACGGTAAAAATGCGAACGTAGTTCGCAGTGCTATCACAATGATTCTGTGTTAATGTATCATTACTTCCCTATGGTTTCCATAAAAAAGCTAATCTGTTTGCAACGTTTGTCGTTAAAGTGAAACAATTCAAAAACAATTTTACTCTTCTTACTTTTAATATTATTATGCAATTATTTATAACTTTACATGAGCAGACACCATGAAATTAACATATCGCGTTTCGAAAGCCACTAACATACTTTACACAATATGTACACAATCGAAGAACAAACAGTTTCATTGCCTTAGCTTCAAATGCATCAATTGCGAACAGATTCCACTTAAGATAAAAATCTCATCAAGATTATTCTTTTGTAACGTTAATTTTTTTCAACTATCTAAAATTAAAATTTTCTTTAATTAAATATGCAGAGTTGGCCACAAATGGGTGGCCAATTGGCCCAAAAAATGGGCCAGCACAATTTTTTACCGTCCTTTAATGCGTACTAGGAGAAAATTTGAAGAAAAAATTTGATATCCTCTGCCCGATCTGAAGAAACTGAAGCCCATGCGAAAAGGATATTTGAAAAGGACATTTGGATTTTTGAGGGTACCGTACTTGAAGGTTTGATAACCACCAAACATGGAAAAAGGAACCCGCCAAACATGGATTCTGACTTCACAACGTGTTCTAGTATTAGATATTTTACTACCTATAAGAACAATTTCCCCCCACACACACACACACTTTTTCGTCACCAGTTTCGCAATAAGAGTTTTCTGACGAAAAATCGCCGACTTCCGGCGCACGATTACGAAACTTTCTCTTCTTACGAAACAAAGCGAGAAAGTAAAAATTATTAATGAATTTCTTTCATAATTACAATTCACAAATATTTCTTCAAATTTTACCAATAATTGAATCATATATTAAATTATAAATGATTGTAACAATGAATGTATTCACAGCAGTAATATTTCCTCCATACCATTACCCTTAGATTCGAACGAAAAAAGCGAAATATTGCGACATTATCCACAGTTCAATATTTCCACGCATCGAACGCGAAAGAATCGTGGGGCTGGTGCTTCCGCCGCCGCTGCGAGGCGCGGGCAGGGGTTGGCAACGGCGCGCGCGATAAGCGGCGACCCGCGGCGCGGAGGTCCTGGGGTCAGGGCCCGCCTCTCAAGAGAGCCGCCACGCCCAGCCGCGCTATCTTCCGCCACTGCTGCCAACTGCGCCGCCCCGTCTCCACAGACTTCATTGCTGGCTCGTTGAACACAAACCCTTTTCAAGCGGCGATAAGTAACACACTCGTGTATTTAATTTGAAGATTCCAATGTCTTACATCTTGGGTGATATTTTGTGGAATTCCAAATTTTCCATTAATAGTGGGGAAATTTAACAATATTTTTGTTGACTTAAAATAAAATATTCGATTTACTTTGTTGGAATCTATTCTTATTTTTTTATTTTATTTTTATTTTATTTTTCTGTTAGTGATCTCTCTGGAAATGATATTTGTAAATTTTAAAAGAATAGTGTTTTGTCATTCAAGGCAAATTCTTATATTTATATTTTAGCTGCTCAATGGATGACAAACACAATATTTTCTTTCCTTTCCCTTCAAGAGCGATTTGTGATTCTCCGAATGAAACGTTGACAATTTGTATTTATTGTCTGAAATTTATGACACCTGACTATGGTACAATTGCATCTTATATATATATATATATATATATATATATATATATATATAAGCTATATATATATAGCTTTCAAGTGCAGCTAGTAATTTCTACAAGGCGTATCTTGTCTTTCCAGAACTATTTGAGAGGGAAAATCATTTTAAAATTCTTAAGGGGTTTACTCTCGAACGCAACCAAGACCAGATAATGGTACACTCTAGGGGTACTGCGCTTTCAAAATAGATGAGCGATGTCACTAAGCGAATTCTAAAAGTCTTTACAAATGTTTCATGAAATTCACGTTCGTTGTAGCAAAGTAATAAAGTAAGTAGGTTCTACCTTAGTATCCGAAAGGAACTTCATCCACAGTATATATAAAAACCAAGATTATTCTAGTCTTCTTCCGAACGAAACTTGTGGTGAATAATAAAATCAATAAAGAGCGAAAAAAAAGTTTTTGACAAAATCAATAAAAAAAGATTCGCTAATCCCAAGTTTTCAATTATTAGACATTTAATTTAAATAAATCAAATTTTATAGTATGAACCATGCGATTTTTTCCAGCAGAAAATAGTAAACCTAAATACTACTTTTTGTTCCTTTTCGGTTTGTGGCGAATGAATAGGACGTCTTTGTTGCTTTGTTCCAAGTTTTACGAGCAGTCAACGGAGATGCAAGGCGTTCAGCGCTTATGAGAATTTATGCGGTGCTTTATCAAATACAGAAATCGAATGAACACTAACGAGATGACAAACAAATATTGATATATTTCAGTTTAGAGATGGCAAATAATCCAGCGTTGCAATATTGAATAACACTTGTTGACTGCGGCTTTCAACATGCCCTCAGTAAAATATATCATTTGTTTATTGCTACTCGCAATAGTACATAAAAACATTCATTTGATTTTCTTTGATCGACAAGTAGTTCCTTGGTCGACTCAAGTTGTAAATATTTTTTTGTACTTCGATTCGTAGAAAATATTGCATTTAGAGACTTACATAATTCAGAACCGTTTTTTACTTGTTTTCTAACGATCATCCTAAAAGCAACTTGCATTAGATTATCCTCTGCCATAGTTTCATTAATCGAAATATTGATTTACTCTTCAGCTGTTGAACTCGTACATTTTGTGGATAATGTAATAATATTAA
Source organism: Teleogryllus occipitalis (assembly GCA_011170035.1). Taxonomy (NCBI): domain Eukaryota; kingdom Metazoa; phylum Arthropoda; class Insecta; order Orthoptera; family Gryllidae; genus Teleogryllus; species Teleogryllus occipitalis. The sequence continues at coordinate 249,777 of BLKR01001334.1, forward strand.
ATTACATTGTGTAAGCTTCAAATGTGTCAATAAATATATTTTACTTGTATTTCACAATATTTGCAGAAATACAAGAAACATATTCCAGTAATCTGACCAACATATTTGGTCTAAACTTATGACTCTAAATTATAAGCTATTCGGTTTGTATTTTAGTGTGTACCCTGTTTTGAATTTGCAAATAGAATGAATATATTTAAATATTACTATCTGTATATAAGAGGGAGTTTTTAATGTTTTAAATTTATGGTAGACAAATTTAGAATGTTACACTTTCACCATTCTGGATATTGTACTTTTTATTGCAGACAACTCGAAATTCTTACGACATTTGTCGGGAAAGAGTGGATAACATTATTAACACATCGACGCCTTTCTGCTCTCTGAATCCTCGGGTGTTCATCCAGCCCGGACAAAATAACAAGACTACCTCTAGCTGATTCACAAAACTAAAATACGGGTCACTTATCGTGAGCGTTCTAAGTCCGGCTTCAGGGAAGCATTTGGGAGTTGGAGGAACAAGTTGCTGCATCGTGGGACAAGCAGGGTCCTAATAGAGAGAGGCGCAGCGAGCTGAAAGAGGTTTTACGGCGGATCTCGGGGGCTCCGAGATACGAGCTCTTAGGGGCCGATAGGAGCCCGAGAGGATGCAAAGTCCCGCGGCTTAAACCGCAATAAAGCCGAAGCTGGTGCACTGGTTAATGCGTGTACGCGATAAGCCCTTCAAGTCCGATGCCACTGGCCGCTGGACAGAGGGGCTAGTTGGACAAGGCGTCTCGGAGGAGGACTGCCGGGTTCAAGGGACACAGAATTTCTAAAGCTTAGTAGTTGCGAACTAATACAATAATTATATTTTTATTTTGTTATTTAAGAATAGACCGTCACTTGGTTGCTCATAAAACAATGATTTAAAGTTCATAAAAAAATATTTTAGGTTTGCTTTTCTCACTTGCATTTAAGGTGACGGCATACCAAAACTCTTGTAGGAATGTTTTTGATGTTCCTTTGATAAATATTATCGAAGCTATTTAAGCTCGATTAATTTCATTTTTTAATAAAATTGTTTTTTCACTTGCATAAGGGATGTGTGAAGGCGCCCATTCAATCAACATATTCGTATTTTGTCATCGAAGTTATTTATGTCGTCAGTGTTTTGTAAAGTTACACTTAGTAGCAAAAACAAATTGATGTACAATTTGTGTTGATGTACAGTTCTAAAGTAACTCAAACTAAAAATAGCTTATGAAACTACTGCAACTTCCTTTAAATGTTTTAGATAAATTAAGCTTGGAGGCTATTGTTTCATAATCTTTAATAATACAAATATTTGAATTTCTTAATACATACCAAATCCATTTTAATTACCTCCCATAATTTTTGGCTCGAAGCATTGAATTATAAATCATATTAGGGTAGAAACTTTTGCTTATTGACAAAAATGTGACCGGTAGCGAACGCTTGTCACATTCACGGGTTTCTTAGGTGGTCGACAATTCCAGAATCCTGGATACTCAGTCTGTGACAGTGCATATATGTTAGTGGACCCCTGAAGTTCAGGAAATAAGGGAAAGAAGGGGTATAATTTCCTGGGACGACGAGGAAGGCAACCCTGAAAGAGGTGAAGGGTAATCACTGGGAAGAGGGAAATAAATAGAAAATAAACTGCGGAAAACGGAAAATAAAAACCTACAAACTACATGCCCATCAATACTACAATCATCAATCTCAAAACCATTTTCAACACCAGTACTTGTATCGCATTTCCCATTATCATCAAGATTAACTTAATTGTACATTTTAGTAGCATTTGTCTCTGATCAGTAAGAAAGTTGGATTTCTACAAGCTAACGCTCAGTACCATCCCTACCACGTACGGAAATCCAATAACAACCGGCTGAGATGGCTCTCCGCAACAACTACTGCTGCTGCCACTGCAGTATCTGACCAGGAGGTCCTTGTGTCCCAGACTGGACGCAGGCGGATTTTGGCCTCTAACTTGATAGCTAAGTCGATTTCCAGTGCTATCTAGACAAGAACCATTCTAGCAATAATATTCTCTGATCGGTAGTTTCCAATTGTTCCTCTCATCAAATCAACCGACGCCGGGGCATCAACTTAACAAACGTGTCGCGCACCGCAATCTTCCAATCTTCATTCTTGTCCCCTTCCCTCCTCTTACACTTACTCTTACTCTTACACACGCGCAACACTCACTCCCTCTCTCACTCTCACTCTCACTCTCTTACACGCACACACACACACACACACACACACACACACACACACACACACTTATACACATATTCACACTCTCTCACACACATATTTACATACAATCGTGCATATCGAGACCTCCTGTTTTGTCGGGGAAGAAACTGCCATCTCCCGGGATATCCATGCAACACACATGTGACAAATAATCACAGCGGCTGACGCGCCTGGAAACTCAAAATTATCAATGAATGTATCAATCAATGCAGATGGTTTCGCGCAACCTATACCTTAATAACAACGCTTTGAATTCGGGTTGGATTTGATTGATTGATTGATTGATTGATTACTGATTCCGATCGCGTCAACTGCTAAGGTAATTGGTTCCGTAAGTGTAGTGCATGTTTCATCGCGAGAGGTGGTGATTTTCCCTCGCTGGATGACGAGATCGGCGCCGACCTACCGTCGATTTGCGGGGATATTCCCCACCCACGTATCTCCCACCAGCATGGCACGGCCCCAGCCGGGGCAAGCTCTACGCTTCCGGCTGGCCTTCCGGCAAGTGTGATAGGTAGTGCATGTAAGTGTAATAGTGTGTGAGTAAGAATTGTGGACAGGACAACGAAGAGGGAAGAAAGATCGCGCGCGGTCCGTGACCCGAAAACTACCGATCAGAGCAGCCGACCCAGAGAGCGCCTGGACTCGACCTAGCTGACAAGCTAGAGTCGAAAAATCCTGCTAGCGTCGAGGCTCGAACCTAGGACGTCTCGGCCAGAGGCACTTCAGTGTCATCAGCTGATGCCCTGAACCACCTCTGCTTCGGGTTGGAGCAGCTGGCGGGGTGGTGGCGGAGAGGCGCCGGTGTGCTCAGTGGCGCTGCTCCGGCGCGGCGCGGCGCGGCGCCTGGCGTCGCGGGCGCCGCCGCCGCCGCCGCCGCCGCCGCCGCCCTCACGGCCGGGATTACGTCCGGAAACCCAACCCTCGTATTAGCAGGATTAACGCGCACTGGCCGGCAGGGCGGGGGCGAGCGGCGATTAAGTGGGGACATCGACCGCGCCAGATTACATAGGCCGTCGACCGGGCGGCACGGAGCGGCGAGGCGCCGCTTTTTCACGAGTAAAACGTGATCTTGCCGCCCGCAGGGAATTAATAACGTGGTGGCATCGACAGCGGACGGTTAAATGATTATTTCGTGTTTCTGAGCATGCGAACTGCTAAGGTCGTTAGACCCGTATGTGTAGTGCATGCTTTTTTCTTTCCTCGGGAGGTGGCGGTGATCTTCCCTCGCAGGATGGTGATCTCCAGCGGTGTCTACACGTCTGCTAGCTTTTGTTTTCCCCAGCCAGGTATCTCCCACCAGCAGTACGTCACCCCAGCCGGGACAAGCTCCAACCTTCTTACTGGTCTCCCGACGTGTGGTTGTGTAGGTCGTGCAAGTGCAAGTGCAATAAGGGGTGAGGAGGGCAAGGTAGAGGGAGGAAAGATCACGCGAGGTTTGTGGCCCTTGTGTTAGGGTACTGCTCCGGCATTCGCCAGGTGATAATCAGAGAAACCACGGAAAACTTCCGAACAGAGCAGTCGGCCGCTAGAAGTCTCTTCCAGATAAGCAGAGGGCTGAGGGATGGAATGTTACAGGTTGTGGTGTGGATAGTGATCATTTTGATTAATTGGTGTTGATAGCATTTAGGAGAAATTCGCGAGTGTGTAAGTTATGAATTAGAATTCAGCCGACGGCTTAGATGTTTTCGCTATATTTATTAATTATTTCGCCATGTTATTAGACTAAGAAAACAATCGTGAGCACCGAGTAGTAATCAAAACCATCATTCCATAATTGCTCGCGATCGTTAAGTATTAGATCTCTGTACTCAGTCACAAACATCCCGTGTGAGCAATAGGAGAAGTTTTAGCCCTATAATATTCATTATTTTGTGCTTTGAGCATTTATCATACGCATGTACTATGTAGTACATAGTCATTCATTCCATTTTAATAAATGAATATTTTCCCTGACACATTTTTTATTTTAGATCAATCATCCGAAAGACAGATCTATGGCCATCCAATATTTCAGAATCGTGAAGTTCCAATCATGAAAGATTATCATGTTTATCACGTTTAACAATGATTAGTTATTGCTTGCTATGAGACAGGAAAAGTATTGACAGTTGAAGTAATGAGACTGGAAAATTGACTGTGAGGCATCATTTCTCGTTTCTTAACCATCTCCTTTATGAGCAATTGATAATGTAAGATCAAATTAAGAGCTCCATTAAGAGCAAATGATACGTAATTTTGCAGAAAAATTTTAATACACAAAAACCTGGTATATATAATTTTTCAGCATAAACTAATATGCCATTTTAATCAACATATATAAGTTGAAGTGAAAAGGTAGATAAAATTGGGAAGAGGGTTTTATTCAATTATAACAATGAGGAGGTATTTAGCCATAGAATATTGGCTGTAGAGTTTATTGGTTATACATGTGATACATCATGCTTTTCCTTAAAAACGGTAAATGAAAAAAAAATGCCTTGAAGTATAGATGAAATTCAGTCATCATTCAGCTTCAAAAATGACTTTTGAGGCTAAAAACATGTTTATTGTTTGTAGCGATAAATAAATTAAAATAAATAAAAAAGTAAAGACATTTTACTTACAAATATACCTGTCACAGATAGGCATTTTTAACTTTTTTACTTCACTTCATTCCCTTAGATCAGTACAAATTGAAATCAGAAGAACAGCAAATATTGAATGAAACTTATATGAAAACTTTCACGCTGTTTTATAAGATAATATTTTCCAAGTGCTTTCGTACAATCGAGAAAATAATCCCCTGTACTACAGATTAATGTTTTTTCCATATATCTGTATTCATTCGGTACCGTGCGTTCACACGTACGGTACTTTTATAGCCCGAAAGAGCGCATACGAATGATCTCAAACTCGCGGAGAAGTTGTAAGCCCACAGATACATTACTGGGCAGGCATTCCGTGACCGCCAAGTAGAAGAAAACACATGTTTAAAATTCCCAATGAGCTTTTAGTACTGGGTTTGAAAGTGTATCCAAAATTTGTGCAGATCATAAATTTCCGCTTGCCAATAAACACGCAAAGTAACGCAACTCTCGCGGTGAGCGCAGATCTCAAAATTTCAGTAACGTAGCGATGGGTCAATAAAAATGATTCCGTCACAGGGACCCGCACGTGAATACGAATCCGCGTGCATGTTTGGCAGTCGCGATAGACGAGACAGGCAGTCGCGCAGACAAAGAATGACAGCCGGTGTCCAGGTGACTCAGCTCCCGGAGACATTTCAGCCTTCGCCAATTCGAGCGCTTTCGTGTCGCGCTGCCTGCCTTCGCGACGGCTCGTTTATTATCTGCATATCGCAGCTCGGAGATCTGGCTACTTGAAGGACGGCTCGCTGTCCGGCGCGAAGAGGCAATGCATCTCGCGAAACGCGAATTCCCTCCGCCCGAAATGCCTCTTTGATGACTTCACACCTGAGCAGCTCAATTACTCCTGCCAAGAGACGTCTCTCTTATGTCTAAATGATCACTCACGAGAGTGAAGTGCATAGAAATGCAATGGTGTTTTGCAGAAAATCAGAAAACAAATCAAAGATCTTTTGCGTCAAACTACTGCGTTCTTTAAAAATGACGAGACTAGAACCAATATTTGGGGTAAAGGCACTATAGGAATGAATCAAAATGATTTAAGCATACAACTAGTGTCCTAGAGCAGAAAAACGCTTCCGAACAAAACCACACAAATTGGTTTTCCGAAAAGGAGCACGCACTCTGCTCAAGAACAACGAACAAATACTCTCATCTAACACAGCAATAAATTAAATCTTATAACGAAAAGTCTTCATGAGTAAGCAGTGGCGTACTGAAAATGAGAATTCAGTCGTTACGCACAGAATGAGAACAGGCGGAATCACATATTTGCATTTTGCAGTCAAAATCGGAACTGTTCACTATTTTTGGGAGTTTTCAGTTATGAATATCTACCAAAATTAAAATGACGCCTCACGTGACTGGAGCCTTGGCGCATAATAAATTAGTACTATAAATTGTATGAATGTTATGAAATTCACTAAAATAAATTTAAAGTTTCCAAATGTTGCAAAAAACTAAAATAGTGCACACTTAAATTTCTTTTGAAAGGGAAGAAAAGGAAAATATGATTCTAGTTTATATGAAATATCATGTAGACAGTAAACTTGCGTTTAGGCTACTTACTATTGTGCAAAATGTGATAGGCATTTTTTCGCAACTTTTTGATTCATTATTCACGGGAGCTGGAACATTCCTAAACTGTTGGCACGGTACACATGCTAATACGATTCCCAAAAGTATTCATGAAATAAATGTGAAATGGAGGTAGCATTTTTACAAGCTATCGAGCGTATGATAGGAGATAAATTTTCAAAGATAAAAAATTCACTATTTATTAAAATTTAACGTCCTTGAAAAATAAAGTTTTATTGTATGTTAATAAATGTGAAAAGTACTAAAATAAAATGGACAGCGGTAAGGTGGGAACAAACCTTGACTAACTAGAAACAAGAAAGTTTCAATGACCAACATCTCATTAAACCTTAATAAAAAACAATAACAATCATTTTTAAAAGCAAGTAATTAAAATGGTCTTGCAGGTCTCACTTATAAACTAGTGGTGCTAAAAACCACATACTTTCTCCCCCGCACTTTCAAGCAAAAGTTCACGAAAAGTTCTTAAATTTTCGAAAAATTTTACATGATCTGATTTCAAAATCGATCTTTAAGGAACCGATGCCATTAAGGGAAAATCTTTTAGTTGTTGGAAGACAAAAAATTTTGAACTTTTGTAATTTTCGAAAAATCAGGATTTTTAACGAACATGAGATCTACACTATTATCTTAAGCGTCTTTCATACTATTCAACAATAAAATTTAATCAAAAACGATGGCGCCATTTTTGAACATTTTTAAAATGTCACAGGGACATCATGTAAAGTATTCCCCAAAATTAAAATATCGATTTTAAATTCAAGGGCCGCGACATCGGCTAGTTAGATTGGGAAATATCAATTTTGAAGAAAATCGGATGAGCGGTTTAGCCGCTCGCGTTGTTCGCAGACAAACGTTTTGCAGTCAATCGATTTTTCGGTATCAAGGACCCACAAAACATTGTCAGCCCTCTCCGTTTAGACTTCATAACATAGATGTGAGATTACAATAGCGTGGTTTGTTGTTGGTTTGAAGTTTGTGATTAGTATTAGAAACTTATGTATTAATTGTTCATAAACAATTAATACATACCGCAGTATATGCTCATATTAATATTTTTCTTAATAAGTAACCTTCTCTCACTAACAAACTTTGAATCAATAACTTACTTCGTTGTTAAATTATCTGTATACCTACAAATGTCGCACACTATTCATTCTGTATACCTAACAGCCCGATTCGGAGGTAGAATACACGGATAGATGATAGTACTAATGATAATGGGATTAATGATAGAGTAAGAGGTAAAATGAGAAGCAGAGATAATGGGAAAGTCCAGAGAACACCTGCCGTGAATTCCATTTGTCCACAAACCATACAATTCCCCCCGCACATTTGAATCCCAGCCCACGAATAGCTCTCCGGCTGGTCTGGCCGCCAAGCTATCGAGGGGAGGCAGAAGGAGGTCACGCGTCATTACGTTTCTGTCTCTCCCCCGGCGGAGGCAAGCGCTGCGCTGCAAGTGACTCGCCGCCCACCCGGGGCGCACCTCCGGCTCACAGCGCCACAGGTGCGGCGCCCAGCGCCCAACAGGTGCTCCTTGCCCTTTGAAGGTTCCTCTACGCGCCCATCAGACGGCCCTCACCACCGCCGCTGTCTCTGCCTTCACCCTCCCTCCTCTAACGTATCAGTATCCGCTACACTTCCTCTCCCACCACGTCTGTCATTGCAGCGCCTCTGACCGGGAGGTCCTAGGTTCGAGTCCTCACGGCGGCAGGATTTTCGACACTAGCTTTTCAGCTACGTCGAATTCAGTCGCTGTCTGGAGGAGAATTCTAGCGGCCGGCTGCTCTGATCGGTAGTTTTCCGTGGTTTCTCCGATCAACACCAGGCGAATGCCAGAGCAGTACCCTACCAAACGGGCCACGGACCGCGCGATATCTTTCCTTCCTCTTCCTTGTCCTATCCTCTCCCCTTACACACACACTTACACTAACATGCACTACACAACCACATATTCCGGGAGACCGGTCGGGAGCTTGTCCCGACTGGGGCGGTGCCCCGCTGGTGGGAGAGTCCTGGTTAGGGGGTAGACCCCACTAGCCGACGGTAGGTTGGCGCCGGATCTCGCCATCCAGCGTGGGAAGATCACTGCCATCTCCCGAGAAAAAAAAAATGCATTACACTAATGGGACTAATGACCGAAGCAGTTGACGCGCCCGGAAACCCGAAAAATCAATCAATCAATCAACCTATCGCATCCCCTGCTCCCCAGGCCTCCCCATCCACCTCGTCTCCCACCATCTTCTCTTCCCTCTCTGTGGGCCCCTTTGTCGGTCCCGCCACCGCTTCCTGCTGCCGCCCACCCAAACGTCCAGCCTCGGCCGTCAACCCCAAGCGTTCCTTGCCCCACTTCATTTCCTAAACGCCAATTCCCCCTTGAACACACAGATCCTCTCACCCAGACTCCGGTGTCAGCCCAGACGTCGCCCCCGCAGTCCATTTCGCTGCTGTTTCTCAATTACCGACCCCCACAAAGCCACCTCCCGCGGTTTCGAGTATGGAGCGCTCGTATCTTGCTCCCTTTGCCAACAATGGCATTTGATGCAAGGCGTTCCGGTTTCCAACACCGCATGAGTAGGACGAGGTAGCAGTGCACAATCCAAGCATCACTATTCAATGCAATGACAGTAATCGAGTACATTCTAGGAGAATGCGATTGCGATGCGAAAGCACACGATGCAACGTGACCGGGAAATCTGGCAACGCCGAATGTGTATTGGGAGCGACTTTCGAAAAGTAAATATCAATGATGAAGATGTCACTCCTTTTTTGTCATATTGAACCTCCGAATTGCTCACATCGAACCCGATGTGACAAATTGAATGCACTCTTAACAGTTGGAATGCCAAACATGATTACGAGCCAAAGCGTTTTGGGAAGTTGATTATGCCGCCGATAGAGAAGTAGGATTCCAACAAAAAACGACCATCGTTGAACACAAATTGTTTGATTCGCCAAAAGGTGGTCTGTATTTGCTGAGTATTTTTTAAAGTTATTTATTTTAGGTCGCTTTTCAACTTCTTTGTCATTAGCGATTGCTGAGGAACACCTATTCGACAAATATAAAATCAATCTTTACAAATTAAGTCATTGCATGATAATTTGATGATAACGAACTAAACGGTTGGCAATAAATCTTCATTTCATGCCTTCAGCTAACCTTTAAACACCATGAACCCTTCACATGCAATTTTGCTCCCAATTTCGTTCTCGCAGAAGCCTCTCTCGATAGTTCCACGGTCAATTATCCCTTTCAACTTATTATCCAAAAGATATTTGTTTTTCAGAGGCTATTCTATCCAATTACTCCACCTGTGTGCTATTTCATTTCTAATTATTGGAAGCATCTTATTACTGCATTTCCGCAAGAAGATAATTCCCGTGTTAATAGCTTAGCTGAAGTGCACTGAAGCTGTTCAGAGACCAAAATTATTTGCAAATTTCATTTATTATAAAGTATATAAGAGGAGAAACATTCTTTACAGTAAAGCAGCATTAATAAATGTACGTAACGGACATTATTAACACTTTCTCAAAATGAACGTGTCTGTTCTGGACAGTACACCTAAAACAGCCTGATTTATCCCCTATTAAACTTTTTCAAGCTAAATACACATAATAATTAGCAATTTGCAAAAAAGATAATGGTTATTAAGAAAATGGGCAAAATATGAAAAATAGGCATCATAAAATCATATATAAAATAATATTAGAAAAACATGTTTAAATAATTTGAAAATATGAGATTTCTGCACACGCGTGTGCTTGATGAGGAACAGGAAGAAAATACATATTTGCATTTAAATGCGATCCGTAATTATGAATGTCTGTCTAATGTCCTCGGTTGATAATTTTCAAATCCTATTGGAATAAGATGTCTTTCTATACTTACTATTTCGTAAATAACTATTAAAATATTATATTATGTCATTAAATATTAAACAAAATATTTTAGTTCTAAATTTAAAATGGTAAATCTCTTCTCTCCTAACTTTCTTTGAAGTAATGGAGTTTTGTATGAATGCAATTTTAACTGAAGTATTAACGAGAGGTGTAGCAAGTCAGATTTAATTTACTGCTAAAGACATTTATTTTCACTAGAAGCTTAAGGATACTCATCACGTCTTCATGTTTATGTCCAATCCTACATTTGCATGTTTTTTCATACCAGCAGCGAGACGATTCGTCCTTACCCAAATTGCAGTTCCTCGTATTTATTATTCATGATATGCAATTCTGCTAAGAATTGCTTTCTCTGTTAGCCTTTATTTACAACCTTTTCCCTTTACTTTTTTCTGCAAACAACGTGACTGCACGCATCTTCATTAACACAACTCTGGAGGTAAGGAAGCAGTATGTTGCACAAACATATGTCGAAGACACTACTTATTGTGACGTACAGTATCGATTATAATGATCTTCACAAACACACTAGTCGTATTATTTGTATAAACCAAACCAGATATAGTTGTATATCATACTGTTCTATCATACAATTAATTCTGGTCACATAATTGACAGATATTTGAAGTGACATTAAAAGCAATTGCAAAGGGACGGTAAAGACGTTTAAATGCTTTTCCATTAACATTACTGTCTTGGTGAATGCAAATACTGACGTTCCTGGCCAAAGTCATTTCAAGGGAGAAATTTATTCTAAAAGAGAAATTTAAAAAGAAATGTTATGTTAATTTACAATGCCTAGTAAGAACTGCATTTTTTTAGTTCTTTTTTATTGTAATAATAATAATTATTATTATTATTATTATTATTATTATTATTATTATTATTATTATTATTATTATTATTATTATTCACAAATAAAATCATCCCAGCCAAGAGACCAGATATCACAATAGTACTTAAAAAAGAAAGGAAAACCTTCCTCATTGATGTTTCAATACCCAATACACAAAATCTACAAAACAAAATTCAAGTAAACAACATGTACCTATCTGGAAAATTAAACGACTCTGGAAACAAGAAGTCATCAGTATTCTACTAGTTGTCATATCGGCCACTAGTCATTTGTCATACGACCAGTTGTCATATCGGCAAAATCAATGAACTCTTGTGTTTGCTAGAACCGAATTTTTGCAATATAACCAATGTAAACGTTGAGAAATTAAACATAATAATAATAATAATAATAATAATAATAATAATAATAATAATAAATCGTGCCACGGGCAATCGTAATAGAGGATAATTTATTGGATGTATCGACACCGCCATTCTATAAGTACATACCTGTTCCCTCCATTTCTGGAAACGAGTTCCACCCTTTTGTATTGGGACAGACTAGTTCTAACTGATCTTACTGTCGATCAAAATAGGCCAGATACTCTTCTTATAGATAAAAAGAAGAAATAAGGAGTAATAATAAACATCGCCGTACCATTATCCCACAACACCAAACAGAAATAGAAAAAACTTCGAAATATGAAAACTTATGAACTAACACATATTTGGAAATTAAATGCTACCAAAACATACCTACTCGTGATATTGGCGGAAGGCCTCATCAGTAAAAACTTCCTAAAAAAACTTAACATAACTTAAACTACCCCAAAACGTTCTTAACATGGGATAGCGCGTAGTTTTTCTGCGAACAGCCCATATCGTAAGAAAATTTTTATCTTAAGTCCAGAAATATGATGAAGTTCTTTTTCTGTGACTAAACCTGCCCCCAAAACAACTCTGGGGAAGGTGAGCATCTTTACCAGCGAAAATTGCTGAGAAAAATATAATAATAATAATAATAATAATAATAATAATAATAATAATAATAATAATAATAATAATAACAATTTCAGCTAACAATCCAATCCGTACGAAAAAGCATGCTATTTAACTAAAGAAACATAGCTTAACTTAATGAAAATGATAAATTTACTTTCAATTAGATTTGTTATATTTTTTGAAAAATTTATTTTAAGTCGCATCAACTGCTAGGTCTATAGCGACTAACTCAATACAATATTTTACATTGAAAATATTAAGTTTTTACAATATTGATGTTACATTTCAATGATGATTATGGATACAAAAACATAAAACATAAACATTAAAATTACATCAATCATAATTATTACAGAAAGGAATAGGGGATCACATTATTCTAATGCTGTTAAATATTTACCAAAACGCCTATTTCTGTATTACATTTCTTATAAATTTTATTACATTTCTTTGGTCGTTACTAACATTACTTGTTACATTTGTTTGTACAAAAATAATAATTAATTTTCGTTTTGTTTATATTGAAAATTTGTTAATCCACGTTCTTTAGAAACTATTTCATGCGATTGCTAGAAGTTATTCAACATGTTTAAAGAGCGGCTTACAGCATTAGAACGAGAACAAGCTCCAGAGAATTCGGCCAATTCCAAAGAACCTGGACCGCGTCGAGCTGCGTCATAAACCGCTTGGGCAAAGACCCAAACGAGAGGAAGCCGGCATTTAATGCAAAGTTTATTGGCAAGTTCTGTCGTTAAATTTTGTATCATGTTAATTGGATAGATACGAGCTAACACCTTCATTATGCTCCACCTCCGAAAAATTCGCCGCTAATTTGTCTACTCTGAATCGTTACCCGCATGTCTAATTTATGTTACTCCTTAACAAGTCTCCAACTGGAAAATAAAATTATCTCAAGTACGTTGAGAAAGTTTGATAAATGTATTCTATGTAAATTGGTTTGTTTACGTAGTCTCCTACGGGCACGTGAATGTGTTTTTCAGCGAAAAGTTTGTTTTCCCTTTTACATTTTCAAATTAAACACATAAAACTTGGTTGGAAAATAGTATTATGAATATATTAGTAATTTTCTTACTAACCATGGATGGAGAAACAAAGTTACAAAGTATTAGAATCGAATAATAGAAATAGTTTAACATTTCAAAAAAAGATGATCGACTATTGCGTGACAACATCATTCAAACTAAGAAAAAAGATTTTTAAAAATACAACTAGGTAAAATGTTTCTTACGTGAATTTGTAAGAAATGTTTGAAAGATATTAATTAAATGAAAACATTCTGCACGGAAATAAGGTATGGTCGCCGCCGCTTTCCGACAGCACGAATTCATATTCTATAAAAGTGCAAATGCTCTTCACCAAACTAGTTTACAACGAAAAACTCCCTTTGGTGTAGGTATTACTTGAGTGATTTACAATAACGTAAATTTTTAAAATTAATGTCTTCCTACTATCGTTAAACTACTTTAATACAAATATTTACCCTATCCTTAATTTCACGTAAACTATAAATAACTTTGTTCAACATATTTTGAGAATAACCAAAGCAAAATTTAGAACACAGTTATGTTCATGAATTGATACGCTGGACAATGTAAACGTTTTTGATTGAATTATATTAGAAAATACGTTAGAATCACGTTCACGTCTTTTTAAAAATTATATTTTAAAGGACTATTTCAACATTCATTAAGTAGCTCAAATGGCACAACTGTTTCCTACATAGACAAACACTAAATAAGAGTTCATCATGATTATGGGTAGGCCTAGGTGTAAGAGAACGCTGGAGCTTTCACGAAGCCATTACGCACGTTACATCCGTTAAGCGTTGTAAGGCCAAAACTACCTCTAAAGGTTCAGAAACGTATAAATAATTCAAGTCCTAAATGATGGAACAGTAACTCTTCACCTAAACGAAGGTAGAGGAAGAAAACGAAACCGAAGTCCATCTTTGACCCCCATTGGCACGCAATTGTTAATGGTGATTAATTAGTATTATGCATCACCACTGTCGCACTGTCATATTAAATACATGGAGTTTTATATTTCTGACGGGATGTTGGAATAGTTGTATTATGGTGAAGAGATTGAACTGATGGGGAAGAGTGGTGGTGTAATGAAACAATAGTGCAAGGGTAGGTGATGGTAATTTGGGTGAGTGAAGAAAATTTGGCCGTTATTAGTAATAATGGTAATTTGACTAGTAACACCAAGAGCGGGTACGATTATAATTTGACGAAATCAGTAGGATGAAAAAAAACATAACGATGTTAATTTTGAGGAAGGTAACAGGTTTGTGTAGCGGCGGTACGAAGGAGCGTTAGTGAAGTATACAAAGTGGCTATGAAAGAGAGTTAAGACGTATGAGATGGCCATCAATGACCGCCTCTAATAATGCCAGTGAAAGTGGCAGCGTTAGGAGGCGGCGTCTTTCACAGCGACGTTGTTGAAACATTCGGAGTTAGTATCATCCTTCCATAGAAACCCAAACGTTTCCAAAATTACGTAACACATGAACGGATGGGGATGACTTGCACGAAGACAGGTTCCCGTGTTGTTTATATGGTACCCAGAACAACCATCCCCTTGTTTTCCCACGAGATCGCCACAGGTCTTCCAAATACATACATTCAAATTCTGACACTTTCTAACATTTCTAGGTTGTGGTGCTGAATAAATACAGGAAGGTGCCGAGAAAATTACGATCGCAGTTTCGATTGTTACGTCTGTGAATTTCGTGAGATTTGTTTGGTCTGATGGAAGTGGAAAAGACACTTAGACTGAGATAGCAGTTTCCTCGCAAGGAGAAGTCAGGTGGCAACTTAAATTAATGAAGAGAGTATCATGACAGCAGTGTGATGGATGAAGGTAATGAAGACCGATCTGGCCTAATGCAGAAGTGGAAGACAGTAAGGGCGTGTTGGACTCCTATGAAAGGTGTAGGTGAGTGTGATTGGTGATGGTAGCGTTGCTGGTAGATACTGTTGTTGTTGTTGTTGTTGTTGTTGTTGTTGTTGTTGTTGTTGTTGTTGTTGTTGTTGTTGTTGTTGTGGTGGTGGTGGTGGTGGTGGTGGTGGTGGTGGTGGTGGTGCTGTTGCTGCTGCTGTTGATGCGGCTGGTGGTGGTAGTGATGGTGTTGTCGGTGGTATTGATGGTGGTGGTATTGATGGTGGTGGTAGTGATGGTGATGGTAGTGTTAGTGATGGTGGTAATGTTGGTGGTAGTGATGGTGATGGTAGTGATAGTGATGGTGGTAATGTTGGTGGTAGTGATGGTGATGGTAGTGTTAGTGATGGTGGTAATGTTGGTGGTAGTGATGGTGATGGTAGTGTTAGTGATGGTGGTAATGTTGGTGGTAGTGATGGTGATGGTAGTGTTAGTGATGGTGGTAATGTTGTTGGTGGTAGTGATGGTGATGGTAGTGCTAGTGATGGTGGTAATGTTGTTGGTGGTAGTGACGGTGATGGTAGTGATAGTGACGGTGGTAATGTTGTTGGTGGTAGTGATGGTGATGGTAGTGATAGTGATGGTGGTGATGTTGGTGGTAGTGATGGTGGTGGTGATGCTGGTTGCAACCTGGTTCGATGTATTTAATGGCACCCAGCTAGGGTGATTGTGTCAGAAATTAGTAACAGGTGTGACGTTTAAACCACGGCGCGGGAGCAGTTATCAAGTCCGCTTCGCTCAACTGCTGCAAATGACCGGGCGCGGAGGGGGGGCGGTTTTGTGCGAGCGCGGCCATCCGCGCCGGCGCGGCGCCTGCGGGCGAGGGACGCGCGCGGGCGCGATGCGGGCCCCGCGCGTCAATGCAGCTAATTGGCGCACAAAGGCGCCGTTCGGTACCTGACGACTGTGCCGCCGCCGGCGCCGCCGCTGTGGGACTTTACGGCTCCATTACGCCCGCCCTCCCTGCCCCCTCGCCCACTCACCTGTCAACGTCGCCTCTCCTTCTCTCCCCTTCGAAACCTGTGTGCCCAACGAGGTTGCTGCACCTAAGTAATACTTCTTATTCCAGTAGAAAAAACGCATACACTAGTGCATATTGTGTACTCGAGTTGACAGCTGTAGTTTTGTCCAAAAGTTCTAGGTTTTCATCATCATGGTTGCAGATCTCAGATTGCAGTTAATTCGCTTGAAAATAAATTTGTTGGGGTGGATTTTTGTCTACAGCTAATTAGCTAAGTTGGCCAATGCTACTTCTTGGATAAATGAACTGATCTCTCATCTCCATACAACCCATTCCTCCTCATATCGAAATCTTCTGGCTACTACGAGTTCAGAGATATAGGAAAGGCTCGGCTCAAATTTAACTGTTGGCACTTAAAAAAGTGACAATGGTTTAATAATTTAGTATGGATTTCACAAATGAATACGAAACTTGGGAATGCAGCAGAGTTTCTCCAATCGGAAACGAAACAAAAATTATTTTAATTCAGTATTCTAGTCGATAGATAATTTGTCGATCAAATGGATGGCGTAAGTAAATTTTACAACAAATAATAATTTCAAACCATTTCCTGTGTAACACTCAAATGATACGAATTTTTAAAATTATTTTAAACTAGCTGACCCGGCGAACTCTGTTCCGCCTTAACAGCCGGTGCCATCCTTTTCTCCGGAAAACTTTAATGCACCACAATACTCGCAAACAACGTTCATTGGCCCAATGTAAACGCTAGGGTGCAAGCTGTAATCATTGCTGCAATCGTATCGAAACTCTGCTCGATTCAAATCAGCACTTGATGAATTTCTTGTTCTGCTTCGAAAATTATCTATTTGTTGACCTCTGTTGTTTGCTCGACGATTTTGCATTGCCAACCGAGCCGTTTCACTGGCTGCCTCACGTTGCTCTTGTGATTGAGAAGCACGAAGTCGAGCCATACTAACGCGGCGCACTTCACGTGCAATTTCTTGTTCTTCTTCAGTCCTTTCATTAGCAATGTTTCGTATCCTTCTTGCATTACGGCTTTGTCGGAAAAGATTCGATCGTCTTGGTCGCGGCATTGATAATTATACTGCACTTCACTTTTTAACACGCTTTTATTAGCTTCATTTGTATCTTTGCTTGATTGCTTGCTTGTTCTTCGCTGCAGAACGCTTCTGCACAGAAAACTTAGGCGAAAAGGCGCGAAAACATACGAAAACGCGTGAAAACGCGTGAAAACGTGCGAAAACGTGCGTTCTCACTCAGGAACGTTGTCGAACGGGATAAACAGTATCCTATGTCCGTCTCCTGGCTCTAAGCTTCCTGCTCACCAAATCGGTACAGCCGTTCTTGAGTTATAAATAGTGTAACTAACACGACTATATATAGATATAACGGCGAACGAAAGACGGCTATCATTATCACCTTCTGTTATCAGTGCGGCGTTACAACAATGGGTTACAACAGGCAACAATGACCGCTAACATGCGAAATCACGCGAAAACGTGCAAAAACGTGCGTGCGTTCTCACACAGGAACGCTGTCGAACGGGATAAACAGTATCCTATGTCCGTCTCCTGGCTCTGAGCTTCCTGCTCACCAATTTTCAGCCAAATCGATACAGCCGTTCTTGAGTTATAAATAGTGTAACTAACACGACTTTCTTTTATATATAGAATATCAAATATAACAAATGAACGCGGGATTTTCATTTATTTGAAAATTGAGCAATAATATGACCCGAATGTATTGGTATTTTGTTAAAATTGTATTAAAGGTTTCAAAACAGATATTTAATGTGCAATAAAACAACAAGTACTGTATATTTATTTACACAACTCTCATGGTTTCAATTCACACAAACCCTTTTGCAACAATTGAGATTTAATGCTGATTTTGTTTGTTCATATTACTGAAGTCGTTGCTCTTTTAATATATGTATTTGAATCCCACAGTAACCCCTTGTCAACATCAACCGCAAAATGAAGTGACTTAGTTCTCAGAATCCTTGCTTTGAAATGAACTCGCGAGAGAAAAAAGTATAAATGTTGTGTGACTTCGTTCCTTCAGCTCCCCAACTCTTTTGATACATTTTCACAGTCTTGTGCAATAAAAAGAAAGCATTTTAAAAAGATCGTATGAAAAGGAGAATCCACTCAACAGGAAACACGATTGAGAGACTGAATGGAGCATTTCTCTTTTTCTTTTTAATTTTTTTCTGTTCGATTGGAAGCAGACACACGCGCCAGATAGTATTAAGAGTCACAAAAGGAGACTTATTTGCTAGGAAAATGCCAACAGAGTACACGACCAAGGTGAAGAACCGAGCTCACACCACGAGTGTTCGAATATATTGGTCGAAATCGTAAAATAAAAGGCATATTTGAGGTCAATGCCAGGAAAGCAACTCCTGTGTAATAGCTTCTAAGAGCCTTTTAGATTCGTTGTGTAGGTAAATGTGATGATATATTTCTCTTTTTTACTTTAACCTTTCTACGATTGTACTTTGACACATGTGGTTCTTAAATTTTTAATAATGTTACATGTGTTAAAATCATTTGGTGCATGGTGCAATTTCTTGTTTAACATTTTATTAGAAATTCATCTCATCAACATTTAGTAAAAGTTGGAAGGGAATTTTCACAAGAAATAACATAACTATGTACTGCGAATGCAATGTGGAAACAATCGCATATTAGTTTAAAATATTAATAAGGAAATGTACTGTAAATTTTGAGCAAGATATTATGAGTCATGAATAGAATTCAAATGGCGTAAACGAGAATAATAAATGGGAAAATAAAGATAAGAGCAGGGGTTGGGGCAAAGTGAAAACTACTACGAATATAGGATAATACTCATGAAGGAGACACGGAGAGTGTACAAGATGAAGTGACTATTACCAATCGAAAACCTGGATTGAGAGTCGGTTCGATTACGGAAGCAGTTATTAAATCACGTGCTGTAGAAACAGGAACACGAGAGAGGTAGTGATAGTCAACGGAGGTAAAGGAGATTGTGTGGGGTTGGTGGTGGCAGGAGGAGGGCGCTCTATGGCTGAAGTGGCGAGGGGCAGGGGCGGCGGAGGCGGGAAATCGCAATGAGAAGGGGTAGGTGGAGTGGAGCGGGGCAGCGCGGAAGAGTGGTGAGGAACGGGGTGAATTGGGAAGAGCGAGGCGGAGCCGAAAGGGACGGTGCAGGGAGGGGAAAGAAACGGGACAGAAGGGGAGGAGCGGCGTGGAGCACTGTGAAACGGGAAGGAGCACTATAGCGCGGAGAGGAGCAATGAAGAGCGAGTAGGAGCAGTGAGAAGCGGAGAAGCACTGTGGAGCGGGAAGGAGCACTACAGCGCGGAAAGGAGCAATGATGAGCGGTGAGAAGCGGAGGAACAGTGAGGAGCGGGAGGAGCGAGGAGGAGCAGTGATGAACGGGAGAAGCAGTGGGGAGCGGGGAGGAGAAGTGAGGAGCGGGGAGGAGCAGTGAGGAGCGGGTATGAGCAGTGAGGAGTGGGTAGGAGCAGTGAGGAGCGGGTAGGAGAAGTGAGGAGCGGGAGGAGTGGGAGGAGCAGTGAGGAGCGGGGAGGGGAGGGGAGGCGCGGTGAGGGGCGGGCAGGTGTGGGAAGAGCGGGGCGTAACAAGAGCGAAGAGTTGCGGAGCCATGGCGTGAGGCTGGCTGGGCGGGGCGGTGAGCAGAGGACGAGCGGGGCGGGGCAGGCAGCGGAGTGGCGGTAGAGGAAGTTCAGGGTTCAGGAGGGTGTGGCGGCGGAGGGCGGCGGAGGCGAAGGTGTCGGGCGGGCGCAGCGAAGCACAGCGACGGCGCGGCGGGGCCCAAGGCGGACACGTGTTCAATTAAGCGGCGCCGCGGAGGAGCGCCGGGGGGCGGGGCTGGAGGGGGGGTCATGCAAATGAGTCTCCGGAGGACGGCGCGGCGCGGCACCTCCCGCCTCTGCCCGCCGCCTTCCATTCAATCGCCTTCAGGCTCAGTACAGCGCCCACCACATTTCCCTAGTCAGTTGCGTCCTCGGATCAACTCTTCGCAAGAGATGACTTTGTCATCGACGTACCACATCGTATGTCTTCCTCTACAAAACACCCCTACACTGTCGCCAGTCCTCCCCTGAGGCTTCGCACACCAGAAGTTTCTGGATTCGAGTACCGACAACGCATCGTTGTGCACACGCTAGATCGGACTTTGACAGTGAATGGAAGAAAAATATAGATGCCGGCACTGTAATCAGACTATTCTTTTGTTTCCTCCCATTTATTTCACGCAGTATACGGAGTGATGAATTAAAAGCGAACCATAGGCCAAGAGCTGAAAGATCTTTGGGGGTATAATTTAATTAAATCGATAAGTCTTTATTATTTATTTCGAATAAGCGCAGAAATCGAAAGAAAACTACGCAGCCTCTGGCCATGTGAGAGGTGTCTGTCTCCTTCGAAACCTAGAAATTCGAGACAATATTAAAAAAGCAAAGTTTCGATTTTGACTGAAAAAATGCAAATGTTCGCTTATTTTTCGCTTATGCTTCGAACTGCACGTACCGATTGAATTATTTCATTCAGTTTGTCACTGCTCACGACACAGCTAACGTCATGTAACGTCAAGACTCCAAGGAAGATGTTTCCAGCCATTAAATATTTGTTATTCACATACTACGTTATGAAACTGCAACTTTTACGTGTTCTTTGTATGTAAAGAGCATGTATTTATATTTAATTATTGCAAAATCCATGAAGATAGTTTTTGTCAAAAAGTTTAATTGATTGCTGTTTCATACGAGAGTATTTTATTCGTTGTTCTTCAGCAGTTTGCATGCTACCTTTTGGAAAAGCATTTTGTGTGCTTTTGTTCAGCAGGAATTTTTCTTCTGCAGGTCTCTGGTTTGAAATGAAGTTCTTTCTGAACGGATATTTTGAAACAGTTTACACGGAATATATAACGTATCATTCACTGCGTGAATATTCATTTATCTGCATTGTCACTCCGTTTCTGCATTGGGCGCAATACTCTCTGTATGTAATCGAATTACCCGTCTGTATTCGACTCCTCTAGCTCGCGCTCTTCGCCACGTGTGCCGCCTCCCCGTCCGTCGCGCATTCCGGCGACTGCCGAACAACCCGCAGCTTGTTCCTCTAACTCGGGCCAATTAGTCCCCGTCGCGCCGCCCCCTCCCGCGCCAGGTGTCGGCTGCTAGCAAGGCCGCCCCGCGTCGGGAT
This sequence comes from Teleogryllus occipitalis, assembly GCA_011170035.1. Lineage (NCBI taxonomy): Eukaryota > Metazoa > Arthropoda > Insecta > Orthoptera > Gryllidae > Teleogryllus > Teleogryllus occipitalis. The sequence goes on from BLKR01001334.1 coordinate 271,178, forward strand.
TGAATTTCGGGACAGACGGGAGGGCGTGCCCGCTGGAGGCGGGGTGTGTGGGGACGAGAAAGGGAGGCATACCTGCAAGCGACCGATGGGGATGGTGGTGGAGGTGGAGATGGATACTGCAGTGGATGTGATTGTTCAAGTGAATGTGGAAGTGGAATTGAGGAGTACGGAGCAGGAGGTGGAGGTTGAGATAGCGGTGGTAGTGACAGCAGTGGTGACGATGTTAGAGGTGGCGGAAATGGTGGCAGAGGTGGAGGTGGTGGTGATGATGGTAATGGTGATGAAAGCAGCGGAGACCGTATGAGAAACAACCGCGGAGGTGAGATGCAGTTGCAGAGACGGTAGTAGCGATGATCTCTCGTAATGATTGCGATGTTCAAGGTAGGAAATGAGTGATTGTGACGACGATTGATTGGTGATTCCGGGCGCGTCAAATGCTAAGGGCATTAGAACGTAAGTGTAGTGTATGTTTTTATCGCGGGAGGTGGCGATGATCTCTCTCCGCTATATGGCGAGATCCGGCGCCGACCTACATTGGCTTGTGGAGATTTCCCCAACAAGGTATAACTCCGCAAGCGGGGCTTCCCGCAGCCGAAATAGTCTCTAAGCTCCCGACTGCTCTCCAGGCATCTATAGTAGTGTAGAGTGTGCAAGTGCAAGTGATTGTAAGTAAGGGTTGAGGATATAAGGGAGAGGAAAGAAAGATCGCGCGCGGTCCATGGCCTATTTGTTTACTGCTCCGGCATTCGCCTGATGTTGATCAGCCTGATGTTGAGTGGTCAGGCGGAAGAGCAGGCTAAATAGCCTGAGCCTCGCCACCAATAAAGACATTTATTTAATATTTATATTTGATCGGAAAATCCACGCAAAACTACCGATCAGAGCAGCTGCCCGCAAGAATTCTTCTCCAGACAGCGGCTGAATCCGACGCAGCTAGGTCGGTGGCGATGGCTGATGATGGAAGCCGATGCGACGATGACCGATGCGACGATGACTGATGCGACGATGACCGATGCGACAATGACCGACGCGACGATGACCGAAGCGACAATGACCGATGCGACGATGACTGATGATGGAAGCCGCAGCGAAGCGGTGGTGACGACTGTGGCGGTGGAAGGTTCGTGGCCGAGCGCAGTGACGATAGCGCGGTCCGAAGCGGGGACCAAAGTGGAAGTGGTGACTGATCGCAATAGGAGGAAAGGGTAATGACAGCAGAGACGAAGCTCTCAGCAGCTCCCAGCGCCTCCTCCGCCTCTGTGCCGCTCTTCACTTGGCGGAAACGTCGCTCCGAGTGTTGGCGTCCAACTGATCGCGCTAACAATTCATTTAGGGGACTCCAGTAAGGATATCTGCAAGTATTCGAAGGGAAACGCTTTTTCACAAAGGCTTCAAATGACGATCGTTTCATTTTGTTGACCAATTGTGTTGTTCGCTCTGACACTTGAGTTTGACCAATTGTTTCATAACATTTTATTTTAAACAGATACAACCCTATACGCAAATAAAACCAAAAAACTTATTCACACAAACTGGATTAATTAATACTTCATATAATGAAAGCATCTCAAAATTAACTTCATCCTTTTCTGAAGAGACATTAAAGTTTCCTCTTCTTAGAGAAAGTGTTAAGAGAAAAAATTTATGCTCATCAGTGTTTTGTGAAAGAGTTGCGAAAGAATGCGTTTAATAAAAATAAATTAATACAATACATAGGTATTTTTAAACAATAAGTCGAAACGTATTCAAAGGGATTTCGTATTTCTTTGAAGGTACTCTTTAGAAAACACAAACTTGTTGTACACAACAATACACAAGTACAACAATAAACAATAAAACATAGTATTCGTGAGTCTCTTAAAACGGTTCAATGCTGTCAATGTATTAATGCGCAATAGGAGATTTCGGTTCTTGTAGCAATTTGTAGTAGTCAATGAAAATTACTTGTATGGTACCACGGTGCACTTACACTTCCAACCAACATAATCAAATTTTGAGAAATTAGGTGAATAGTTTATCAGGTTTATCAAGTTTATCAGTACTAACGCTTATTAATAACAATTTAGATTCTCAAAATAACCAAATAGAAACAATATTAGTTTATTATTGCCCGAAAAGTGAGCGAGGGTATGCAGCCAATGTAACATAACAAGGACTGCGCTGGAAGCTTTTATTCTGAAAACAATTTATTTTAGTTTGGAAATTACGACTTTGAATTAGATCGATATATTTGAAATATTCAATGAAGCAATACGATAATCATTTGAGAGGAAACAAACGGTAGTCACCCTATTACTCTGAGAAATTGAGTCCCTCATTACCTCCTTAAATAGAAATTTCGAAAAGTGAAATATTACAGGTAGCGTTCCCATTCACGGCCGACACCATGTTATCTGAGGAAACGCCCCCGGCCGGCAAAACCAGTCCACAAATTACACGGGCGGCGCTGTCGGTGTCGGCCGGGCGATTACAAGCGATCCGCTTAATTATAATAACCCGCTATTGTGACATGGCCGCTCTCCCTGCTCTTTCGAGGAGCGCTGTGGCAGGACCATGACCGCCATTTTTCGGGATTCCACAGGTGATCATTTGACACATGAAAATTCAAGTCGAAGCTGACGGGAGAAAAGTATTAGCACCTCGCGGAACCTAGTTTGACAAATTTTCGCTTCAACCAAATGTGAAGGAAATGTGAAATCAGTAATCTACGGTATTTTTTAGACTGTAAATACAAATATAATTTTTAATAATTATTTGAGAAATTCATAATAATAAGAAACGCAATACATTATAAAAAGTACTGTGTTGTAGAATATAGTTAAATTAGATTGTATTGAGGGTTAAAATAATATTTTTAATGGGACATATCCAAAAGTCAATAGAAATCTACACTTATCTTACAGTCAGGATTAAGATATTCCGCTTACAATATTGTTGAAATAATATATTTCACTGACTTGGCTGTTATGTGATACAGAATTGTCCTTATGAGTTCTTTGACAGAATAATTCTCAAAGGCGATAAGTCAGAAACGATCTTGAATTTTAATACATTAAAATGGTCGGGGGCTCATTGTAATGTATAAGTGATATGGTAAGCCTAAAATTCCCCCAACGGCCAGAAGAATTCTCGGAAAAAGATATGTTTTAATATAAAACTGCATTCAACTATTTTTCTCTCCTGATTCTGATACACTCCATTAAAACCCTAACATTAGTTCCTTTTTCTAGCACAATATAAATAGTTTTTTAGCAAAAGATATAACAAGGAACTGATCACAGAACACTATGGAGATCTGTTTATTTCGAGAACGTTTTCAATCCTCTAGCCCTCGACTTCCCCGCGATTCTGTCATGTGACCGATCTCCAACGCAGCACTCTGTCGACCAGCAACATTTCTGAGCTGATGAGAAAAATCTTCGCCTGCATGGAAGAATGTTGTCCTGCGGCCTGCAAAACATGCAGAAATTGCAACAAGTCTCTCATACAACGTAAACTGGGCGAATGAGTGGTGATAAAAGGCTTTCTATGTAACTCTAATCCAATTTCAACCATTCAAGCAATGTCCGCATGAAGAACGAATTTTTACAAAAGTCTGAGTCGTTAATATTCATTTGAATATTCAAGAAAAAACTTGCTATTTCCTTAGATAGTAAACTATTTCATGTGAGTATTTTGTATGTGCTTCAAAAGGAAGCAGAATCTGCGGTAGCTTGTGAAATACAGACTTAAGTCAGTATTCGCCGAGAAAATAATTTCTTTTCCAAAATATGTTGTTTTGTAAAAGCGTACAACATCGGCGCCAAGGTTATCTGACTAAATGTCGGTCTTTGATGGAGTAGAAATGTTTTAAAGAAGTTGAGAGCTTTTCCGCTAATATCAGGAAAAGTTCGTTAGAACGAGAATCAAGAAACTGAAGCAGAAATAATCGTTCTGAGTGTAATGTTATATTTTTTTATTTATACACGCGGAATACTCAACTGACATTTCTTTTAAATACCCCATTCATCAGAAACTTTCTTCGAAGGGAAATACTTTTGAGAACCAGGGTTCCATATAAAAACATTTTGAACTTGCTCGGAAAACGACCGTCTCACAAGAACTTTTAAGATTTTCTTTCTGAGAATAAGAGTGATGACTCTTATGTTTTCTCTTCTGAAGGTTCTGTATTGGAGGAGGGGGGATAGGGAGGGGGAGGGGGAGGGAAGGTATAGCGAGGTGGCGGGAGAGGGCAGGGACGTGGAGAGAGGGGCAGGAGGGAGAGAGGGAGTGGAGTGCGAGTTTGGGGGCATGGGGCGGGGAGGGAAGGGAGGAGCGGGAGGGAGGGGAGGGGCAGGGATGAGGGAGGGGAGGGGCAGGGTGGCGGGAGGAGAGGGGGCAGGGAGGGGCGGAAGGGGAGGAGACGAGGAGGGGCGGGAGGGGGCAGGGAGGGGCGGCGAGGGAGGTGTAGGGAGCAGTGGCATCGACGCGACGCGCGTTGCAAGCGCCCAGAGCAAGGACCTCGAGCAGGGGAGACTATTCTGGGTTCGAGCCCCGCTCGACTGGACGCGCGCCGAGGACGCGGAACGGCGGAGCCCTGAGGGGGGGTGGAGGGGGGGTCAGATGGTGCGCTGCGCCTTGCAGGAGACTGCGCAACTGCGGTTCGCTCGGCGATGCGAACCAAGACCCGCGTCTGCGCGCCCGGAGAAGAGCCGTAATGACATGAGGCATTTGTGCCCTCCTCTTCGCGACCCCAACGGCACACAATCCCTCTGAACAGCGGCAAACTCTCAGCTACTAGAGGGGAACGAGCAAGGCAAAGCCGCCGCTGTGTTCTGCTGAAATGTCCTTCGAACCTCGAGGGCACTTACTCTGGGATAGACGTCTGACTATACCAGGATTAACCATTTTCCCCGCATCCCTCTGTTATTGCACGTGGGGGAACGAAATTATAGAACCATTGTGTTTTGCTCTGAAAGGGAAAAATACAAACAGATAGAGCAGATGTTTAACGACACAAAATATACACTTTTATTGTTAATCTATAATTTCCTGAGTCTCTTTTTGGTGTATATTCTTACGAGCTCTGAATTTTCCCAACCACTCGTTTCCTCGATCGTTCCTGCCCCACAAATACAATTTATATCTACTATATTTTCCAGTTGAGCGTTCATCTCTCACGACCACATAATATACAGTGACACTCACAGTAAATTTGGCAATATGATCCATAACGACGGTGTTAAGAATGGCTAGGAAATTATCGAAATAAGGTAAGCAGATAATCAATTTCAACAATTTTTTAGAATTTTCGTCCAGAGATTAATCGATTCAAATGTTCTGAGAAACACCAACGATGTGACCTTACAACTTCCCGAATTCAGACAACCAATTTATTAGTACTTCAAAGGAGGTATATGTTTAATCCAACTGTATCCAACTCAAACTGGACTCGGAATAGGTGAATTATCGAACCACTCAGTTTAGAAGTGAAAGGGAGCTCCGGGCCAATGCTTCGTCAGCATCGCGTCCCATCCGAGTTTCTCCACCCGGAAGAATCAAATTCTGAAGTTGCCTCACGTAGTGTGGTCAAAGGTCTTAGGAGGAGGCGTGAGTTTAATAACTATGGAACATTTAGGAAATAATGCATCATAATTAAATTTCTTTCAATTATATTTCGAAGCTCGAGGAATAAAGTTAACTTGCCTTCTGTGATGCAGAAAATCAGCGGGTATTAGTTTTTTGCTAGTTGTTTTTGTTTGTATATAATGTTCTGTGCAGTATGATAAATGCAGGTATATGAAATTCCAAAATGGCTACTTACTTTGTAAAATAAGGATTAAAGTTATATTTTTTTTATTTTATTTTGTGTCATACGTTCTTTCTAAATCTTCCTTTTTCTTTCCATGCACGTTTTTCAAAAAATTATAAAATTCCGTAGAATTCCTGAAGTCTTCATTGGAATGACTTTTCAAGTGGTACTCGACTTCAGTTATCTGTTTAATGCCACATTCGGTAACAAATTCTTGCGCTATCTTAGTGACGAGACCAAGGGTCGCTTGCAGTAAAATGAGAAAGCGACAACAAGTAATGACGCAATGTAAGACCAGCAATATATTGCTGCAGGGCAATTGATTAAAATTACATGAACTGTTTTTCAATTAATGAAAAAAAATTGATCAACAGCTTTTTCTCTTTTTCGGACAGTTCGATCGATCATATTTTCAAATGGATCAATTTATAGAAAATTTTAGGTGGAAAGGAAGTACAATTGACACCACGAAAAATAGTTCTTAGTGACAATCTCTGCTTATCAAATACATTCCAAAGGTACATTTCTCCAAGAAAAAAAATAGTAAAAACAATCTTCTTTGGCAAGAGCATGCAATTCAGTCTTTCTTCTTCTTCAGGAATGTTACTTTATCGTAGGTGATTTTTTTATCATGTTAAGACTTTCTCCAGTATCACATTAAGACGTACATCTATCACGCTAAGACTTTCTACAGAAGAAATTAAAAAGTGTACAATTAATATTACTGGTATTATTACAAATAAGAGAAATACATTTCAGAACATCGATTAGATTATTAAGAAGTGATATGTTGACCAACGTAGAATGTATTAGCAGCGTTTAACATACTATAAAACGTATTTCAAAGAGCGCAATGTATTAATTGCACACAAAAAATGAAGGCTGCCCCTTCATATACCCAATGTATCCCTATTTACTACAGACCGGGAGCTCAGAACATCAACTGATGTCACTGCAGCGCCTCTGACCGGGAGGTCCTAGGTTCGAGTCGTGACGGCGGCAGGATTTTCGACACTAGCTTTTCAGCTAGGTCGAATTCAATCCCTGTCTGGAGGATAATTCTAGCGGCCGGCTGTTCTGATCGGTAATTTTCCGTGGTTTCTCCGATGAACACCAGCCGAATGCCGGAGCAGTACCCTACCAAACGGGCCACGGACCGCGCGCGATCTGTCCTTCCTCTTCCTTCTCCCATCCTCTCCCCTTACACACACACTTACACTAACATGCACTACACTATCACACATTCCGGGAGATCGGTTGGGAGATTAGAGCTTGTCCCGGCTGGGGCGGTGCCCCGCTGGTGGGAGAGTCCTGGTTAGGGGGAAACCCCACTAGCCGACGGTAGGTCGGCGCCGGATCTCGCTATTCAGCGGGGGACGATCACCGCCATCTCCCGCGAAAAAAACATGCACTACACTAACGGGACTAATGACCAAAGTAGTTGACGCGCCCGGAAACACGAAAAAATCAATCAATCACTCAACCTGTTCACTACAAAACAAAACCCAACTTTTTTATTGAACCCCAGGCCCTGCCCGCTAAATCGGCGCGCGGGCCAATCCAGCGAATCCAGTGGCCTGGAAGGAAAGGCGCTTGTGGAGGCGCCGAGGCGGGAGCAGCGCGCGTGCGTCTGACAGCCAGCGCGGGCGGCCGATGCCATGCGATGCGAAGGAAAACGTCAAAACACCGCGAATCCGACGAGCAACTGGGACCGGGCGTTCGCCGCGCCGCGCCGCGCCGCGCCTGTGGCCGGGCCACTCCCAGCAGTCAGCCGAGATCTGTCTGGTTCCGTTCCACCGCGTGCACCCGGCCGCTCGACCGGTGATACGACGAGGTGATCATTTGGACTGGCCCCGCGCCACTTCGTGCCTTTCTTTTTCTGTTTTTCTTTCTTTTTCGACGCGAAGATGGAAGAGGAAAAAATCACAAGTGGGTATTGCCTGAACGGCATGAAAGAATTCTAAGGGATTGAGCTTGAAAATCAGCAAATCTGAAGAAGCCGTGAGATTGGTTTCTAAAATACAGTAAACATAATGCCACCAAGTTTAAATAAATATGATTTTAACTATAATAATAATTTGTTAGACCGCATTAACACTTTTCCAATGTATAATCTATAGATTCTTATGACAGATTACTCTTCTGACTTTTTCTTAAACAGTGCCAAATCCCTTACATAAACTGCATCAATACCATTTTCAGAGTAAAATTTCCGATTAATGTTTGATTTATAGTCTGTCTCTTTCACAATGGTTGCCAAGTGAAATAAATCCGCATTCTATTCACAGGAAATTTGGATTAAACGAACTTCTAAACATACACGTTTGATGTAAACGCAAACTTTTCACGCGGCCGACCAATAAATAAACGAATGAACATTTTCTTCATCGACAGCAGCTTATCGAACAAATCCGCGCCTGTTTTGAAACCATTTCGTAGCGGGGGGGACCCTCCCAAACACGCTCCGAAACAGCCACCTCACGTCACACCCCGTAACTCCTCCGCTATCCGCCAGGCAGCAGTCCAAGTCAATCGCGCACGCGAGGGACCGCTCCCGCAGTCGAACCGGCGACCGCCGTCCGAGATATCAGATCGTCCACGGGAGCGACACGCGCCGGGCGACGCGGGCGGGGGCGGGGCTGGGGGAGCAGAGGGCGACATTCCGGGCGGCGAGTCGCCTGGCAGGCGCTAACGGCAACTGTCGACCGAAGGCAGCAGAGAAATGGGGCGTCCTGGCGCGGCGGTGGCAGCGCGGGAGGCGCGGGCGCTGATGAAGTGGAGCCGCCCCGCCCTTCCTCCGCAGGCGCTCGCTCCGGCCCCAGCCCTCCCGGAGGCAGAGGCGCGCGCACCCGAAGACAAGGGAGCGTAACTACCAATTCCAGGCACCCCTTTCTTATTGCAAAGCACATATTTTACAAGTAAATAAAGTAAACAACATGAGGATTATAGTTTTAATAATGGATGTATTCGGCGTTTTCAGACGATTGTCCGGAATTGACGTGCTAAAGGAGTCCCTCATGCCTGGGTCTAGTTAATTTCTACGCTGGGGGCGGGGGGGGGGTTAAGACCGGCATGTGGCGAACATGATATTTTCCCTTAACTGAAACTAGCAAACTCCGCCTGCCTGAGTTTTTCTTCGTCACACAGCTACAGATACAGGCGATTTTAAAGTAAATGTACAACTCTATTTTTGCCCCGACCGGGAATAGAACCTGGGATCGCACCTCGGGAAGCTAATACGCTGCCCATTAGGCACCCTAGGGCTGAGTTTTAATAATCAAATTAACAAATACAATTCATTTAAGATGAACTACATACAGGGTCGCTAGATGGTTGGCAGACGGTCTTCCCCAAATGTAAAACAATTTCCTAAGGATAACAGCTAAGAAATTTTGATTGTAGACTTAGAGGCCTTCCACATACAGATATCCACTTATTTCCTTATAAATAACCAATTAAATTAAGTAATTAGAGATGAAAAACTACACGTCTACTTGGCAATAATTATGAATTTCGTAACGATTCGAAAGAGTAATTACGCAACAGGTTAAAGAAAACACGGGAGTATCTATATAAAATTTATATACGGGATTAGTCACATACCTTTAGCCCCTCCTGTAATTTTTGAACGGTTGAAGTTATTGTATGCAGTTTTCACGGAAGTGCATGAGGGAATGGGACTAATTTATGTATGTATTCGTTTCCATTTTATCACTTGTATTTTACGAGATATTCAGGTAACTTTGTTTTTTTCAAATGGAACTATACATATTCTTTTAGTCTACCATGACGGTCGTAAAAAGTAAAATCCAATGATATATATACATATATATATATATATATATATACATATATATATACATATATATACATACATATATAGATATATATACATATATATATATATATATATATATATATATATATATATATATATATATATAGTCATATGTTAGATAAGCATTTTTTAATAATTTTGATTTTTCGTGACTCTTGTTTAACGGATATTGTAACGCCCCGCGCACGTGTTTTCAAAAATACTTCTAACATATGACAATAAGTATATTATTGGATTCGTCTTTTTACGCTCGTCGTGATATACCAAAAAATATGTATATTTCCGTTTGGAAAGAACAAAGTTACCTCAATATATCGTGAAATGCAAGTGATAAAATGGAAACGAATTCATATATCAATTAGCCCAATTCCCTCATGCACTTCCTTGAAAATTGCATTGTAGTAACTTTAACCATTCAAAAATAACGGGAGGTGCTAAAGTTACGTGACTGACCTGTTCAAACACAATGCAATTTAAAAAATGCTCTCACGTATAAAACCTAGTGCTTCCGTTCACTGTTTATTGTATGGAAAGTGTTACTCTGCGATATGCCTTCGTCAAAGCTGCATTTTGCGGGACGCGCTTCGCCAAGTTAGTAAATTAAACACAACACTGAGTCGACGTACACAAAATTAACACAACACTGAGTCAACATGCATCCACATGGCGACATGTTTCCAAGAAATCGTAATAAAATTATATTCTCAACTCGTAGAAGTTTACTTTGTCATGCTAAAATTTGATTTTTGTCTTTAGCTGTCATTCTTGCCAATAAAAGGGAGGGGGCATAGGAACAAAGACCCAATCCTCGACCCCAGTATGGGTTTCATATTTTACTCAATCTATTCAATATGATAACCACGTGTCGATAGCGTCGCATCTACTTGAGTATTCATATTAAGCCCCGTCAAACGCAGAGAAGAAATGTGCGTTCTAAAAAGTGTCAGTTTTCTTGAACGGATTGATATAGAGGGATTCGAATTCAAATTGACCCTCCCCCCTCCCACTTCGCACCGAAAAACTTTCTGGATCTGCTTCCGTCCTTATCTTCTCTCCGTCCGGGAGCACCTCATTCTTACGCAAATTACTAGCTTTCAGTACGTAAATAATTATTGCAGTATTTTTATTTTTTAAACGTATCTTTGTTTCAACTGCAGTGAATGCAAATGCCCGTCAAATAAAGACAGAAAATTGAAAATCGAAATGAATAAATTTAGAGATGATTTCCATTGTTCACTTTGTCTCAACTGTTGGTAAATATTCGAAAGCCTGGCCCTTCTCCTCTGCTCTCTGAGTCCAGCGAGGTAGTATCTGTTCCTTGAAGTGACCCTTGATATACAGAGGGGCTTCGGTCCTCCCCAATGCTCCCAACACCGCTGAATCCAGAGAAGTGTGTTGGGCCCGCGCCACCCCCTGTCCGGCCTACGCAGGCTTTGTGCCGTCCCCCTCCCACCTCCCACCCCCCACTCACCTTCCCTCTACGCAGAATTCACAAGTGAAAGCCCATTCAGTAAGGGCTGTCTACGAATGGAATTACGTGTGAGAGCATCGCCTCTTCTGACACCAAATTAATTTATTTTCGGAAGCGCGCAGCATGTAGATTTTACAACATTTCAAAACAGTTCAAGTGTATTCTTGTTACACTGTTTTAAGAATAGCTTAAAGTGTTACTCAAGTATAAATCAGGATCTTTTAATGATAATTTATTATAAAATTTATGTAATATAAGCACACTTCTCAAACATATTTTTATATAATATTTAAGTTAACACAAATTCAAAATTTCATTGCTTCAAGTTAATTCTTTGTACAAAAGTTTAATCTAACGTACAAGTACTTTGAATTGATACATTGAGAGGACGATAAGTATATTATAATCGGAGAATGACCACTCTACTTCAACTTGCCAGTCTGATACTTCAACAGGCTATAACAGAAACGGAATTAATTCCAAAAGTTATCAGTATTGGAAGGGAGCTTGCTGCAAACATAAAATATGAATTTCACCTGCAAGTGCTTATGTATTGGACGTCCTTGTGCTATCAAAATTGCTGTCGTATCTGTGGATTGAGAACATATTCGAATTTCTCTTAAATATAAGATAAACTTGTATGTGCCTCTTTTGGCGTTCTCAGATGGGATTTGTAGCGGGCGTTCCCAATAAAGCGATGTGTTTATTTTACTTTTTTAAATTCGTTTTAGTGCGTGACACATGATAATAAAATTATTTCAGCGAGTTCAAAATGTATCTTCATTTGTGATATATAATATCACACTCTAAAATATGAATGTTGAAAATCGTATGGGAGTACATACTACAAATATAAATATAACGAAAACAACTGTGTCACGCTCAGTTGATTCAATCTGGGAACGAAAGGAAAATATTGCATAATTTTCTTGATGCTACCAACGAGGATATGTGGCAAGTGTGCTGACAATTAAATAGCTCAGAGAAAACCGAAACCTTAAGTGACTTTGGATAGAGAATTCTTTCTGTGATTCTAGGGGTGGAAAGCCTTCATTTGAATACGCTCCCACTTGTGAAGGTATTTTCAGAAGACTATATTTTCATTTATCACATTTCCGAAACTAAACAAATAAAACTACGTATCTACGAGAGTTATGATGATTAACTAGTAAATGGGCCACTTTAAGTACAAAATATGCAATTAAAGACAAAGTAGAGAGAGAAAGAATCAAGTCAGTTAGACTCTAATAAAATAAGAGGGCATAATAAGAAGAATTTTGATTTGCAATTAATGCAGTGCAAAAAGAACGTAATTTCTTAAGAACAATTAATTATGTTCACCTAATGAAAATAATAATTATCTCTCTATACTTAGGGTCTTACATAGATTGTGATGGATGATAAAATTTGAACGTTTGTTATTCTACCCTTGTGATTCGCTGTGTATTGGTTGAGGGCAATAAGATCTATTAACGCTGGTGAGATAATACTTCAGTTTGCGTTGAAAGTTTTTTTTATCTTGAATCTTATTTTACATAATTTCTAACAAGTATTTTTTATTGCTTTGCGATTAATATTTTCATTACTTTCCCCGTACTATCTTCGAAGACGAAGTTGCACTTAGAATTATTTTTGAAAATGAAAAATGTTGAGAACAAAATATCGATACTGTAAGTATCCGAAATTTTGTGAAGTCTATATTATTTCAGTAGTTCAGTACTTTTTGCGGCTCTAACAGACAACCAATCTTAATAAACGAGAAAAAGAATTTCACATAGACGTGACAAATGGCATTTTGACTTTCAAAATGTGAAGGATTTGTTGAAAAAACGTATTTAAATATTCACGTCAAATGCAACCCGCGAAGCTCGATAGCATTGTCAAAATCTATATAGGCTCGATGGCATTGTCAAAATTTATTGAGGCCAAAGGCCTCAAAGAAACGTTTCTCACACCGAAGTCTACATGATGAGATATTTTTGGACATCCTCTTAAATTTTTGCCTGTTCGTCGCTTATCCATACTACCAATTCCATCTATTATACCCTTGGTGCTGGTGGCCATCTTTGTGACGTCACAGTTACAAGGCTTAGATTCATTCATCTGATATGCTTGCTTTCTGTGTTTTATTCAGACTGACGATATTTATTTGCATCATCATTGATATTCTACGTCAAAAAGAAGAAAGAAACAGTATTGGCAAAGAATGGACCATTGTGTACAGTTAAGAGAGAATACTTGTTAGGTTTGATTTGTGTTTTACCTGTGCCAGTATTTTTGTTATTAGAATTGATTCGATCAAGTTTTCAAGTCAGAGTGCTCAGTCATGATATTGCATTGAAAAATCTGGGAAATAGTAGAGTGATTAGAAATTTTCATTTCTATAGGATAATTAGAAATTTTTAACAATTTAATTTATAGACCTATCTTGGACAAGTTGTAGCATTTGCAAGAAAATAAGTAGTAGTCTCGTAATATAAGGAGTAAACTCGTAGTACATTCACTGTTGAAAATGCTATTTTGAGCAGGTTAGCAAAAGATCTAGATGATATGTGCAAGCAAGTTAAATTTATTTTTAAACAGATAGATTCATTAATCATTTTACAACAGTGTTACAGTGTTGATTTGTCGGCTTGTTTACAAGAGATACAGTGCTGATTTGTCTGCTTATTGTAGTATTTTGTTTTCTTTTACCCTTCATGCACACCAATGTTTTAGGAAATCAGGATATGTTGTCTCTCTACAACTATGAACTGTAAGAGCACACACATGAAAATATTTTGAAGTGTGCTAAGGAAACCTTCAAAACATTGAAGGAATCAGATTTCGTAGTTTCATTAATGTTAGAAGGAATTTATATCAAATATTTCTAAGACGACAACAAGTAAAAATATTGTTCGCACAGCATACGATAGTCCAGATGCTACTACTTCATGTTTTATTGTTTATATTATATAAATTCCCCTCCTATATTTTTATTAGTACAGATGAGTTTGGCGGTTTTCACACGCAACCAATTTTTATAAATGAGATCCCTAAAGAAAGAGAACTTCACGGAGACGTGACGAATTGCACTTTGACCTAAAAATATGAAGGATTTGTTGAAAAACATCTAAATATTCACGTCAAATGCAATTCGCAATACTCGGGCAGCATTGTTAAAATCTATTTAGTTAATAATTCCTAAACAAAGCGTTCCAGGGCCTTGTGGATGTAGAAAATTTAGAATTTTAATGCTAATGACCTCAAAAACCTGTTCCTCGTACCGAGAGCTTCTTAGACTTTCTATTACATTTTGCTGGTTCGGCACTTCTTGACACTAGCCCACGTGTTCAGAGACGTTCAGAATCTGCAATTGTTTGTGAAATTAAACTCATAACTTGATACCCTAGGCGACTAAATTGCATGGCTGTACTTCTCAGTTAGGTAATAAAGTTATATAATACTCCAAAGAGTAGGGTTGTACTTGCCCGATCCTGTGTTTTCGCAAGGACAACTTTACGCAGCTTTCTTCAGAGTAAAAAGCTTTTCAAATATTTTTGTGATTGTCAAGGAAAGCGAAACGCTAACTATCAAGTAAGATTGTCTAATTACATCAAATGTTTTTAAGGAATTGCAGTGAATTGTTCAAAGAAAATCTGTCAATAACTGCATAATACTTTATTCACAATTTGTTTCAAACATCAATTTTATTGTTTTGTTATTTTCATTTGATATTCTATAAGTACATTGGAAGTTACCTTTATATATTTTTTGAAAGATATAAATACTCTCATTAACAACTTTCCCTCTTAATATGGAAATGGAAGGATTAAGAAGAGGATGGAGTTTAATATGCGAGAGTTCTCGCACGGGCACGCTAGTTAATTTATAATTTCCCTAAATATTAACTCTGACCTTTCTTTCCCTCTTCTCTCCCCCTTCTAAAGTAAGCCGCGAGTCGGCGACAATGCCATCGCGAGTTTCTTCTTCTGCGAACTATATTTGTACGCTTGAGAGCAGGTGTTCGCAGAAATCCATAACAAAATCCCCCTTGAGGTATAAAGCGGACCGAAATAGAAAGAAGCTGCACCTTCAAGCCGCGCGAGGGCGCTCCTGCACGTCGCTCTGTCCTCCAGGCCACTCACTCCCACGTCTTCCCGCTCCCTCTGCACCGCAGTGGTTTGTTCCACTCTAGCAACAGGAGAGGTTGTTGCGAAACGTAAAAGTTAATAATCAGAAATGGCTTGCTTGAAACTGCTTAGCAGATTCACGAAGCTATAGTAAATGAGCTGTGGATAGTTTTTAAATTACCGTTAGTTCTGGCGGCGGCGATCGTGTCACGGTTAGCGTATCGGGTTGTTATACCCAATATCGCGGGTTCAAACCCGATTGAAGCCGTGGATTTTTAAGGGCGAAAAAATCCTTCGCACGCCTTCCTTCGGAGGGGAAGTAAAGCCTGCTGTCCCATGTTAGTAGATCCTCAAGCCTAAATGAAGCCTCTCAGCTAAATTCAAATTGCCTGTTTCGTCGCCCAAATAATACCTTCTTTCTCCTCTAGTAGGTGAAAGGAGCGTAACGAAATTTGCGTGGTCAGACGGAAGGGCAGGCCTCATGGTCTCGCCACGTAAAATAAGTGAATATTTCAAGCATATGTACTGGAGCATAAATAATAAAAGTGTGATGTTGAGAACGAGAATAATTTCTGAGAGAGAGTTGACTGGTCGTCAGCTGGCCCATGTCTGACCTTGACATTGCTGACGATTGCGACGCTACACCTCCCACGTATCCCCCATCATTCCCCCACGCGCCTCCACCTTCTTCCCAGCGCTCACACTAACTCCCATCATCTCACAGCCACTCACACCGCTGACACCTTTCCCACCTTTCACTTCCATCGGATCAACCCACTAGCTCATACATTCAATTCATTTTCCCACACCCATTTCTCCCACTACCAAAACCTCTCAAACCTCCCGCCCGCTCCTGCGTTCATCCATCAGCTCATTCCCCTTCCATCGCACCCACCCTCTTCCATTTCTCACCTGCTCAAACCCGACCCCATTCCTCATTCCCCACCCACAATTCCCCATTCCCGCTCCCCCTCTCACTCTTCCGTCAGCTCCCACCCATCCATACACACACTCGTCCACTCCTCTCGTCCCTCCATCCCACTGGCTCTCACATACACGCGCCCCCTCCGCTTCCACCCGCACCCACCGGCGCGCGCTCGCGGCGCCGGAGCCGCTTTTATTCCCGTTTTACGGCGCCGGGAACCAGCCGGGCCGCCGTAAAAGATGGTCGAGAAATTTAGTACTTCGTGACAAAAGCCCAACAGCCGCGACGCACCTCGTTTATGCGCCTGGCTTCACGCCCCGCGCCCGCGTTGGGCCTAGGCCCAATGGACTTGTTATAGGAGCCCTCCTGTGCAGTGGCCCAAGTGCGACTTCGGGAGGCCAATCAAATACGAACGCGCGTAAAGGCCTGAAATTCCTATTTCGCCAATGAACACGGAAGCACTGAAGTAGATCCACGGGCTGACTCGGGCGTAGTTGCAAAAGTAGAGAACCGAGATGCGCCTAAAGGTTACTTCGGCTTGACGATCAGGGACACGAGGGCGTTACTCGCTGAGGAGAGTATCCAGAGGAACGGAAGCGACCGCGGAAGACCCTCGTAGGACCCGCACGCGCCCATACATGGCAGACGGCTAAGGGATCGGGCAAAGCTAAAAGGTAAACACCGATCGAAAAGAAAAAAGGAAATATTTTTAAATACGATAATTACTTTTATTTTTTACTTGTACGATATTGCTCGTTATTCCCATCGATACAGAGCTCGATATAAACTGCATAACGTACTTGGTTCGAGAGGATCCTGGTTACGAGGGAAATACGAAAACAGTTGAATGATGCTACATATTCGCTTATGGAGGCCGTTATGAAAGGGAATTATGAGAGGGAAGTACGAAAAGATAAAAGGAGTCAAGTTAACATTCACTTAATTAGTACATAAGTAAATATAAATAATTAAAATTAGGTAAAAAAAGTATGTACCTCGGACGTTCACTGGTTCTAATGATCTCCAGCGATAAAAATCCCTCGGGAGAGGATGATAAAAGGCTCTCGGGCTTTCTCTCGCCATGCGATCATTAGATACCTTATAGCACCCTTGGTACCTAGATAACTGTTATCGAGTAAGGGACTAGAACCTAAAAAATTCCAATAAATAGAACCTTATTATATCTATTATTACATTAAACACAGTACGGACAGAATATGAGAGCGGACTATTACAAAGAGAGAGGGATCTGCAGTGAAGCTTCTTTCACTGGTATGGCAAGGAGGGGATGAAGCATTCATATACACCGCAAACGTATCTGAAAATGTCCTTCAGTGTCAACTTCATTTAGTCGACAATCTGAAGATCCATGTGTAGAAATTTTGAATGTTAGTATGTATGTATAGGTAAGTAATGCATGAGGTTAGAATAAGGAAGAGGAAGGAGAGATCACGTCCGGTCCGTGGCCCGTTTGTTAGGGTACTGTACGGGCATTATCCTGGTGTTGATCGGAGAAACCACGGAAAACTACCGAGCTGCCGGCCGCTAGAATTCTCCTCCAGACAGCGACTGAATTCGACCTAGCTGAAAAGCTGGTGTCGAAAATCCTGCCAGTGTCGGAAGTGTAACCCTAGGACCTCCTGGTCAGCGGCACTGCAATGACATCAGTTGATGCCCTGAGCCACCTCTCCAAAGTGGAAGTGACGCGTCCGGAGACACGAAGTGCTTAACCGGCACGCGTGAACGCGCCTCCGCGCCCGCGTCCCGGGACGAACGTCCTCCGCCCACGGCTGCGCCCGCTCCTCCCCCCGGAGGACGGTGCCTTCCCGCTGCGATACTCGCGTAAGTCTGTCGCGATGATATTTACATATTTCTGATTTACGACGTGTTTTATGGAGCGGATTAGAACTATGTTTGTGGACATCTTTTTCAGTCTTGATACAAACGATCGTACCGAACAAGAGAGATGAAGGAAAATCGTGTGAATAACATCTCAGAAGATACGTAGACGTGTTGCGTTATCGTATTATTATACTAAATATTCAGGGCTTTTGGCACCGTATAAAAGAATATACTATTACAGTCTGACACTGTGTATTAGTTATTTCCTCGTGCTGCCTATAAAAATACAAAACCCAATTTTCTAAAGAATCAGACACTATTTCTTTTCACGAGACTCCATACAAAGTATAATACAATACTTTCATTCAGTAAGGATAGATTGAACACTCCAAAACTCCTGGTGTGGTTAAAGTCTCATAAAACATTAACATGTATGAGTGCTTAAACTAAAACCTGCCACATTATATTACAAAATCCAGCCTATGATAGAAGCGGAAAAAACATAATTTTCAATAGAAGTGTTGAATCTCTCTGCACGACTTAACCGCCAGATTTACAGATCTCTGATTTTCAGAATACATAAACACCGCTGTTGATTGTGTACATAATTGTGGAGTGTGGAGTACGTAATTGTATCAGGGTTACGATGCAGCCGTATGCAATTACAAAATCTTCCATTCCCTACAATAGCCTTGAATCGTAGAAGCAATTACAAAGGAATAAAGATTAGAATGATTTGGAATGTTGTATAAAATTGAAAATTAATACCACAGAAAGTTGGAAGGAAAATTCGCAAACGTGTGTTCTGTTGGAAATTCCAGCTTTAGTGGCTCATAATTTATATTCTGTTTTGTTTATTGTGGAAGGCATGCTCTGCACTCCGCTACACTGTACATTCCAAATTTTCTAGAGCTAGAATATTTCCTCTGCCGATGCTGGCCCGGAGTTCCTCAGGATTTTATAGCGACAGGAATACTAAACATTTCTTGACAATTCGCGCACTCTGCGGAGACAATGTGAGGTACTTGAACTGTCTACCACATCCGTTGGCCTTCCTTGTGTTCTCATTTTCTTCTCGATCCCTGCCCCGCAGTCATTTCAGGTAGTTCATTGGCAGGTTGAACTATAATTAATTGTTATCAGCTTTATCGCGATTGTCTTGCGGCATCAGGCGACGTAGCATTGACTGAATGATATTTATTTGGAGTCCGTAATAACTTATTAAGAATTCATAACATTGTTTCGTTTTTTTCCCATTTTTGAAGAAGGATCACTTCTTGAAAATAAAATAGAAAGGATATAAAAAATAATTGTATTTTTAAATTATTTTTACTGATCAGTTGATTGTTAAATTATTTACATCGTCCAAATGATGAAAGTAGTCACTTAAGTTTGGATATTTTTATACTCGAAGAACATTCCTTCTAAAAATGAAATTTATTAATATTATTAATAAGAGTTTTACTTAATTTTCACAAATAGAATAAATATCAAGCGTATTCGATGAAGTCATTGCATTTAGCTTTTAAGCGGTGTTTTACACTTACCTAGTACTTACAGTTAAATATATTTTTCATTCGGTGCACAACAAATATACAACTATGTGGTTAGATTTTTTATTGAACAAACTACCGTGCTCAGCATTTTCGTGCGTGTCTCAAATTCAGTCACACTAAGCTCTACCTCACTCAGCTCGATTGGTACCAGCGCACCGATTCGAAGTAGGTTGTGAACGCCCCGTAGACAAAAGCATTGAAAGTCATCCGAAGGTGGTGGTATGAAGGAGTAAAAGAAAGAGAAGGAAACAAACAGAGGTGCCGGATCAGGCGTTGGGGGCCGCATTTCTCCGCTAATTACCATACAAACGCGGTGGCGGGGGATGGAGAGGGGAGGGGGAGGTGGGGCGGGGCACGTCTTCTCTCTGTGCGCGCGCACGCCCGCAGCGGCACCACGCGCGTCACCCCCCCCCCACCTACCCGTCGCTCACCCGGAAACATGGAACGTACGAGGTCGCTCCTCTGAGACACTCCTCATAATCCGGCTGGGAAGTCGCTTCACAGTGGAATGAAGACAGTTCTAAACGAGGTTTTACACACTCTGTGTTTCAGTGTATCAACTGATGTCACTACAGCGACTCTGACCGAGAGGGCCTAGGTTCGAGTCCTCACGGTGGCAGGATTTTCGACACTAGCTTTTCAGCTAGGTCGAATTCAGTCGCTGTCTGGAGGATAATTCTAACGGCCGGCTGCTCTGATCGGTAGTTTTCCGTGGTTTCTCCGATCAACACCAGGCGAATGCCGGAGCAGTACCCTACCAAACGGGCCACGGACCGCGCGCGATCTGTCCTTCCTCTTCCTTGTCCTACCCTCTCCCCTTACACACTCATTTACACTAACATGCACTACACTACCACATATTCCGGAAGGCCGGTCGGGAGCTAAGAGCTTGTCCCGGCTGGGGCGGTGCCCCGCTGGTGGGAGAGTCCTGGTTAGAGGATACCCTACTAGCCGACGGTAGGTCGGCGCCGAATCTCGCCATCCAGCGGGGAAGATCACCGCCATCTCCCGAGAAAAAACACGCACTACACTACTGGAACTAATGACCAAAGTAGTTGACGCGCCCGGAAACACGACCAAAATCAATCAATCAAATCACTCTGTGTTAGGAAGTAGCTATCAACCCGTCGCCGAATCGCGGAGAGCGAGGATGAGTTTCTCCCTATTTATACATTCGCTGCTCTCCCAGTTTTGAAGCGTGTCGGCCTTTTAGAGCCGTGAAAGAAAGTGAACACACGGCGTTAGGCATCGGGCAAGCGGTTGCCCACTCGTCGCCAAACGTGCGAAGCAGTCTTCAGGCATGATTACACCATATGCTTAGGTCACCAGTCGAGGAGCTTAGTTGACCGGTACACAGCCCTGAACGCTGTACCATCCGCCCGCGAACTCGCCAACTCAACGGTGGACGGTCGAAAAAGACAATTTTTTTGTGGCAAATTATTTGGCAAAATTGATTTAAATATGTATTTATGTTCGAATTATATAATTATTTAAACAATAATATTGTATAGTATCATATCTACAAGACATAAATAATATACAATATAATAACATATCTTTATTATTTAACAAAAATCTACGATCCTCCCCCCCCCAAATGATCGGTTGAACCCGACCCAAAATATGCACACGCACATAAATGCGACACACTACATAATGAGTCGGGAGCTGACAGCAAAGTAACCAGAACACAAGGAGGGGCTCGTCTAGGCATCATCAGTGCTTCGAAAGTAGCTCTTTGCATAAATACTCCTTTTCACGTTGTTCATGTTGTCTTACTCTGATATTGTACTGGTCAGATGGAAAGATCAAGGGAACTTGTTAATTAAGATTTGAAGAGTCTTGAAACCTCTTAATTTATAGAAACTGATTTTTACGTACGTGTTTCTATTTCCACGTTTCTCCAAGGAGTAGGATCAAGGGGATCAAAGTCTGCCATTAAAATGTGCAGAATTAAAATAATTACATTTTAGTGAAGTATCGTACATAGTTGTGGTAATTCTACCAGATTCGAGATTTCCTCTTGATTGGTGCGAGCACATATATTCGGGTTACTCGTGAAACTTTACTACATTGTTTCCTCCTTCCCTGTCCCAGAACTCTGGTCGAGACCAATTGGGATACTTTCTCAAATAACAGAAAGTAAAAGCAAAGCGGGGAGGGCAGCGGGACTGAAAGAAAACTGACACTGGGATGCAATCGAGTGATTTCCTTCCCTTTTGCATCTATATCTGATTAAAGCGAAAAAGAAGAAAAGTTCTTTGAAAATTGTTCATTTTGTATTACTTTTGTATTGTAAAGATCAGATAGAGTGAGGAGAGCTTGTTATTTCGGAAAGAACCTGTAATCAATAATTTTAATTTATTGAAACATTTCTACCTACACAGCGGGGCTACAAGAACGACAGTGAAAGGAAGCATCATCTTCACTTAAAAGGCGCAGAATTAAAATTACTGAATGGTTGCATTACTCTCATAAGAAACAATCATCGGTATCAAGCAACTATTAAAAGCACTTCTTGTTGTTGTTGCGAAAGGAAATCTTGAATTAATAATATCTTTCGCCTCCGGCGGCTCGCATCCAGCCACCGGCCTCAAAATTTTAGTTTTCAAGTCCCTAAAACCCTTCGTTTAGGAGTTATTCAACGATATAACTGATCGAGTGTTGCGGGTTCCATTTGACATGAATATTTAGATGCATTTTTTAAACAAATGCTTCGTATTTATAAAGTCAAAGTGCAATTCGTCACGTCTACGTGAAATTCTCTTTCTTTAGAGACCTCATTTATAACAATTCGTTAAGTTGTAAGAGCCACAAAATGTATGTATACTACTGAAATAACATCCGAGACGATGAATTTTTTATAATAATGGTAAAAACTTTGTAAATTTTATGTATTTTCATATCCGCACTCTGCATTCCACCAAGAACTCATTAATGATACTTTTCTCGCGCCAAAAGTTGCTCTGTATTTAATTTAGTAGAAATTATCGGGCCAGAAAACTTTGGGCTAGACCAATAGCAATATCCCACGCTCTTCCTGGAACATGTTTCAACGAAAGTCTACTTCACTTCATGTTATGGGTCACCATCGATGCAAATTATGTAGTTGCTTCTGGGAAGCCAGAATTCGGATTGCGGAGGCGGCTCAGAGATACGAGCTTGCGACTGCCCACACAGTGGTTAATGAAGTGGCTTGACTTGGAACCTAAATGTTGGTGGCAAGAGTCTCACCACTAATTTCTGAATAATCTTTGTTTCCTGGTTGCGAAACCCTTGATTGGGTGTTTGGATATACCATTTAGAGAGAATTATCTTAAAGCTTTACAACATTTTATGGTATCGTTTAGTATCCAGCTGGAAGTTTTATTTTGCTGATAAATGGCTCTACCAGTCATTAAAGGTAGTTTTTAGTGACGAAATGTTTTTATACTTAGAAAGAATACGCACAATATAAATATTTTGCACTTAGCAAAGATAATGTTCTAGAAGGTTCTTCAATTCTATTTTTTGGGAGGGGGAGGAGTTAAATTCAACGGCCAATGATCCCTCTTCAATTAAACTCTGAGAGAATTACGGATTTCACTAACCAGAGTTATGCTTTTCTGTTAATCAATTTATTCTCTGAAACTAGGTATAGTCCGTACGTTTTCTCTGGTATTATTTTTGATAAAATTATATACGACTTTGTAGTACGTGTAGATTTGTTGTGTTTTAACAAAGAATACCAGAGACCACAAACTTGAGTATTTTTCTTCAATAAACATAGGGAAGAGAACAGATCCAATAGTCAATTATTGTCGGAAATAAAAACTAGCTAGAAATTACTTTATTATTATTCACACAATACTTTCCAATATATATGCATCAAATATTTCTTAATTTTATGTATTATTAAATTAAAAGATAGGAAGAAGCATCCGAACTCCAAGAATGACACTTGAGCAACCGTGAATCAAAACATACGATTGCTTATTTCAGTAATTTATTACGCAACACTCGAACGACAGAACTTCATACGCTGGGAACGGAGAAAACAGTGAATCTACGCTTTAAATGGCTTGACTGATTATAGGCACCGCAAAACAGAACAACAGACAAATTTTTATAATACACACCAATACAGCTACCATTTTTTTCCACGTCCGCTGGGAATACCTGAGCCGGTTGGCAACGGCGCCTGTTCACTATTCCGTGTAAGGCAACGCCCTCCCCTGGCGCTTAACAACGCCTCCAACTAGCGCCTGCGCGTCCCGTGTCGATGCGAGAGGTTACGGCCCACGAGGGCGGCGGGGGAGGAGCTGCTTGGATGGCGCGATAAGCCGCCGCCGCCACCGCAGTCACCTGTGACCCTCGGCACCTGGCCGTTGACCCGCGCGCCGACGCTGCCCCGCCGCCGCGCCGCCCTGCGCCGCGCCGCGCCCAGGGGCAATTAAAAAAGGCGCAAGCAGTGGTCCCCTGCCTTTCTCGGAAGCGACGGATTGTGCTCCAACGAAAGATATTAACAAACAAACGAAAACCTGACTGCTCTAAAGCGTGTTTCTATATTCTGTAGTTTTATGAACTCATCCTTGCAAATGCTTTTACATTTTCACTACTAATGGATTGATTGAGTGATTGTTGGATTGATCGTGTTTCCGGGTGCGGCAACGGCTTTGGTCATTAGTCCCGTAAGTGTAGTGTATGTTTTTTCTCGGGAGATAGCGGTGATTTTACCTCGCTGGATGGCGAGATCCGGTGCCGACCTACCGTCGGCTAGTGGGGTTTCCCCCAAACCAGGCATCTCACTCCAGCGGGGCACCGTCCCAGCCGGGACAAGCTCTAAGCTCCCAACCGGTCTCCCGAAAAATATGTGGTAGTGTAGTGCATGTTTGTGTGTGTGTGTGTGCGTGTGTGTGTGTGTGTAAGTGGAGAGGATAGGACAGGACAAAGAGGAAGGAAAGATCGCGGGCGGTCCGTGGCCCGTTTGTTAGGGTACTGTTCCGGCATTCGCCTGGTGTTGATCGAAGAAACCACGGAAAACTACCGATCAGGGCAGCCGGCCGCTAGAATTCTCCTCCGGACAGCGACTGAATTCGACCTAGCTGAAAAGCTAGTGTCGAAAATCCTGCCGCTGTCAGGACTCGAACCTTGGATCTCCCGGTCAGAGGCGCTGCACAGACGCCAGCTCTCTAGATTTAAAAAGTGTAACAGTGAGTAAATGTATGAATAATAAATCAACAAGCTTACCGCCCGCTGGAGCTTACCGTCCGCCGTATTGGTTTTAGTAACTCGATGTAGCATATGGCATATAGTCCAAGATATTAAGAATTTAAACATACCTCAGATAAGGAGATTTGTCAAACATTTCACTTACTCAATGTAATACCCACGCTGTCAAGACAAATATAAGTCACATAAGAATATAAGATTCAGCTAGAAGGCAGGTGATAATAAAGAAACTCGGATACACCATCACGAAAAACCTCACTCTCCTTGCGTCGCTCAGTCCAGTAAAATGAGTTTTATTTGCTCTCAAGTCATTAATTTAGTTTCATTCAAACGTGCTGCTGTCTGAGGTTTTCAACTAACCATTTAAATGTATTTACTGGTTGCTGTTTGAGGGGTTTTACATAGCTTTATAAGTTTTGTTGAGTTTAAAATATCATTTCTTGTTTGGCAGAATTATAATAGATTATTAAATGTGTAAGAAAATCAGTAGTTTACAAACTTCAAGACCCATAAGGCGAATAGCTCAGGCTATTGAGGAGTTCTAGAGCTAGGACTAAGAAAGGAACGCATGATCAGCTATTGGCTTATCAGTTTTCCAAAATTCCCAACAACCGTACACGTTTTTATCCTTGTAGAATTTCAACCAATTCATGGGAATATCTTTCATTCTGTGAAAATTCATTAGTACAGACCGCATAACTATGTCGGGCTAATTAATGGTTACGAAGACAAAAAAATCAGCAAATGTTTTTATCAGGGTAGAATGTAAAATTAAGGGAATAAATACGTCGAATAGTCAATTTAGTTACTATTCACAATGGCATTTCATTTCAAGCTATATTGCTCAGTAATATTTAATAACATGATATCAGTGTGCACAAAAATATTCAATCGAGAATTATTGCACATTCCACTATTTATAATACTGATCTGACAATTCATTGAAGCTGGATGAATAATGGTAAAAAAGCTGGTTCATTGACAGTAAATTAATGATTCTGAAGAAACTCAGTCTATTTTGACAAATCCCGTTATCTCATTTGTCTTCTATTGTGTTTTCACACTTCAATTGCGAGTCACATTCCAGTGACTGTGGGGTATTGGTATGGTAATCGGAAAGAACAAAAAATCGTAGCTTCACAGAGAGAGATAAAAAATCTTGTGTCATCTTTACAACTTGTTTTTGTTGTCAGATGTGAAAATTATCGGAAAATTTCTTGCATCTTCATCGATAACCAAATATTTACATTACATTAAGAAAATTGACTTGACTGGACCTATTGATCCAAGTTGTTGTTTCATTAGTTCATATGTGAAAGTCGTATACTACACCGTCTCCCAACAATAAATACGAGTTTCAAACACAGAACGATAATTCTAACGACATTTTAGTGGTAGAGACGTTTCTAATATCTTGCTCACCTCTAAAATCGACATAATGATATAACATTTAACGAAGGTCCCAGAAATTCTCAGTATCACACACGCATTTTCATCTTCCAGGATTCTAACATACCACACGCACGATTCGAAACCTTTCGACAATAATCACGAAAAAACATTCTCCCTCGGCCTCCACAAATCTGGCATCGAGAGGCTCTATTTCACGGTTCCTCCGCCAGAGATCCGGGTCCCGTCCGGCGGGAACAGATTCGCCCTTTGTCACGACCGCACGCTTTCAGAGCTTCTTGCGGTCGTACGGGAGGAGCCACTAAAGTTGAGGAGTGGATGGGCGCCGAGGAAGCCCGCTCGTAATTGGTGAGTGCGTGCGTTCACGCTTTCATCCGGAAATTCCTGTGACGCTCCGCGCCGCACGGACTTTCTTTGAATTGAATTTGCCTTATTTTACGTGGCGAGACTCAGGCTTCCGACTGCTCTTCCGTCTGACCACGCAAATTTCGTTACACTCCTTTCACCAATCATGGGAGAAAGAAGGTATTACTTGGGCGACTAAACAGGCGATTTGAATTTAGCTCAGAGGCATCATTTAGGTTTGAGGATCTTTTACATGCAGTAAATGTACTAACATGGGAGAGCCCGCATTACTTCCCCTCCGAAGGAAGGCGTACGAAGGATTTTTTCGCCCTTAAAAATCCACCCCCTTCGATCGGGTTTGAACCCGCAAACGGGTATAGCAGTCCGATACGCTAACCGCTACACCATCGCCGCCGCGCCATCTTTCGAAAGAGATCTCTTGCGGATGACGGAGAGCGGTCGGGGGAACGGTACCAGAAAATGCACTTTGGAGGGAGGCAGCCTTTATGCAAAACTCCAGAGACGTTTCGTGTAAACTGCAAATTAGAAATGTCATGTGATTTAATTCTGACGATAAGAATACACGAAACACTCGGCGAGGGGGCCAAATAAAGAGTTCGCGATGATGGGAGAAGTGCTAAATTGCTAGGAAAGCGCTACTTGTCGAAGCAGGAAGGTTATGGACTTTAAATTATTCGTGACTGTATTAATTATTTTTGATCTCCGTTAATTACTAACATTTATTTTTGCTAAAGTTTTAAATTTTTTTGTTACTCATCCAAATTATATTGTAGGTGCAATGCTGATATTGCTGCTCCTCTGCACTAATGTCATTTTAACCCTTCACTACCAATTTCAATTTTTATTGCATTTAAAAAAATTCTTTGTATATTCTGACTCAGTAGCAGCTTTTTCGCTGGTATCTGGTGTCATTGGTGGTAAACTGATCGCTTTCTGTAATAATTAGCCAACAGAAAACAATATACGTACTTCATGATGTTAGGACATTAATTACGAAAGAAGATAGGCAGCGAATCAGTATAACTATTCATTGTAGCACAATCAGAAATGTTTATCTCAAATAATTTTGCAATTACTTTGACTTGAAAAGCGTTTTAACATAAAATATTCCAGAATAGGTCTTTTTGTAGCAATGCGTTCATTAAACCATAGACTGCGTTTCTCTACAACCTGCGGTGAGAAATTATCTGGGTGTGAGTATGTAGAAGAGGGGCCTCTTGATTAGTGACAACACAGGCAGAACTGGGTAATATCTTAGACGGAGACAAACGTCTATTCTCTTCGCAAATTCAAAGTTTCTTCATCCCCCCTAGGGAATTCAAGAGTTGAAGTAGATCCAAGTAAAATCTCTTTTAAAATCTAACCTGCACTCCAAACCTCCAACATATTCACTTTTGACAGCAGCAGAGTATTTATTTATTTCATGTCAAAAAAAAACAGTTAAAAACTGCGTATGACGTGCTATGGGGACAAGTGAATTGTGTGCACATTTTCAAAATTCTGTGATCCCTACACTAAGTCATATACTACTTAAATTTTGAATTTTTGAAAGGGAGAAAAAATCTCCCATGTAATAAAATCTATTTTCAAGGATAAACAAGCAATAAATTTTGAATTTTGAAAGGGAGAAAAAAAAACAAAAAAAAACTCCCATGTAATAAAATCTATTTTCAAAGATAAATAAGCAATAAATTTTGGCTCTTATTACTTCCTGCCGCGACAACATGGAAACGATAATTTGAATAATTGTATTTCCCACTGAATTCTAGAAGACGTGCACAGAAAATGAAGTTATATTTATGTCCAGAAGCAAAACAAGGGCCATCTCAGCATTTGCTCAATAATGTAATGATAAGCAATGTATACATTGTCTATTTCAGCACCGCAGAATATCACCGTACACCGCGAAGGTTGTGGGGTTCGCATTCTAATGAAACGCATAAGTGTTTGTCTTGTAATTGTTGTGTGTTGTGTATTGTGCGAGGCAAAGAAAACCTAACAATTTTCGCACACACTTGTATATTCATCCTCGTTTCCCCTACACTCATAATTAATATCATCATTCGATCTCTCGGATCCCCATGGGAGTAATTTCAGTTTTACATTCGCTCTCCTTACCCTTCACTAAAACATTCACACCAAAAAGCTCCATTCAACTTATCCACTGTTAGCTCAGTTAAAACATTGTAGCCTGATGCCCATGTCGTTTTTAGGGAAGATAGTTGTGAATTTTCGATTGATTTATTGATTGACGTATCCGGTTGCGTCAACTGCTCTGATCATCAGTCCCGTTAGTGTAGTGAATGTTTTACCTTGGGAGATGTTGGCGTTCTTCCCACGTCGGATCGTGAGATCTTTCTCAGCGGGCACAGCCCCAGCCGCGACGGGCCCTAAGATCCTGACAAGTGTCGTATCTTGGCGTGAGGGCTAGTGTAGGGCATGTATCTGAAAATGTGCGTATGTGTGTGTGTGTGTGTGTGTAGGTGTGTGTAAAGGGAGAATAAGGAAGAATAAACCGCTCGAGTGAGTACGCATGAGCAAATGGAAAGCACTGCAGCATTATTTTGTATCATCGAAAAAGGATTTGAATGTAACCTTCCACAGCGGTTTCCAGAAACAGAGGATCGTCATTTCCTCGAGTCGAGTGCAGGCTGCGGTGCAGCACAGATGGCGCATTCGATCCCCGCAAGCGATTTGCCCCCACCCCCTCGCCGCACGGCCCGGAGAGCGCTCTTAATGCCACGGCCGCTCCTTTCTCTTTGCACTTCACTCAATTTGCCCGGCACTCAGCGCATTGCGGCGCAGCCATCCACGAGCGCTCCGAGAGGCCGCTTTGCTGCGTGCGGAGAGCGAGCTACAGGTGGTCGCAAATCAGAAGAACAAGTGGCTCAATCTCCGGGAAGCAAGGCCACTCTCCCCCCCCCCCCGCAGAGTTTACACGCTTCGGAATGAAATAAGTAAAGTGATTGAAAAGGTAATCGCTCTAGACCAGCTGGTTATCAATCTGAGCATGATGCACGGCTAGGCGTTCATAAATAATATAGGTACTTGTTAAATTAAACAAATACATTTGCAAGAATTCTGTACATTAGAGAACAAGAAATACCATAATTCAATTTGATAAATATTCAATTTGTTAAATATTCTTAATAATGCAGCTTGCATGTGGATACTTACGACTTCACTTTTGTGTAGGTTCATGTAAAAAACAGGTTTTAAACATAAATATTGATTCACATATAAAAATATGAGCAATAAGACAATTGCATTTTTGCACTAGAATTATTATTTGGTGTGCTAAAATGCAAAGATAATTACATGATTTCTGACATGAATAATGAGTTGAAATTATCAAAAATAAACAATGAAT
Source organism: Teleogryllus occipitalis (assembly GCA_011170035.1). Taxonomy (NCBI): domain Eukaryota; kingdom Metazoa; phylum Arthropoda; class Insecta; order Orthoptera; family Gryllidae; genus Teleogryllus; species Teleogryllus occipitalis. The sequence continues at coordinate 301,070 of BLKR01001334.1, forward strand.
ACAATTAAAAAACAAGTGAATGCACGTATAAACTTTCCATTTTCAGTCAGTAACGACCTTACTATAATCCATGTGTTCATCAGTGCAATTTTAAAACCACCTATAACGAAGGAGAACGCTTAAGTTTTATAGCTCCATATAATGTACGAGAACAAGCACAAACAAGACCAGAACAGAAAGGTTGGCAGACATTATCGGTAGTTGTACACAGTAATTTCGAAGTTCTATCTGAATAAGTTTTCCTTAATGTCGCAGTAAAGATATTCTAATTGGAAGCAATTCAACTCTTTCGCAGTTCATAACGTGTGGTCGAAAGTTTTTATTTCTTTTTACCACAAAAAGTGAATTTATGTAGAATATATATTTTTTATTTTAGAATGAATGAGATCCAGACAGAAATAAATGTATTTTTTTTCTTTATACGAATAAATTCTTATAATTACAATTAACGTCTAGAAGTGTACGTCAAGTAAAGCATAAATCATTGCGTAAGCATACTCCAACAGATCCTTGAAATCTTCAATTTCTTTCACAATTGTTTAAAAAAATACGTTGCTTAAAAATTCAGTCAGAATATCCTTAATTTTGAAGCTCGCAAATATCCATAAGTTGGTCAAAAATATACATCGGTCATTTCTATGGTTCTTTTTGTTCTTCCACCAGTATCAGGTGGATGCCGGGGCAGAGCTTCAAACAAAGCGCCACAGACTAGAATGTGGCGATAGATGATGATGATGATGAAGGTGGAGGAGGAAAAGAAGAAAAGGGGGAGGGGAGAAAGGAAAGGGAAGAGGAGGAAGTGGAGGAGGAGGAGGAGGAGGACGAGGACGAGAACGAGGAAGGAAAGAGGAGGAGACCTAAAGCTGAAGCAGCAGTAGAAGAAGACTATGTAAGAGGAGGGAATTTCAATCCACACGATCAACTTTGCCCAGCCTTGCTTGTTGTCGCGTTGCTCTTGATCAGTCTTTGGGTCGCTCCGTGGCGGCCAGGGGCCCCTCGAGCACCTATCTACCCCCTCCTCGCCCCCCGCTTGGCGGCGCGCCAGCGGCACTTGTTTCCCAGCGGCTGCCTCTCCCATTGATCCCCGCTGCAAGCGCCTGCTCACTCCCACGCGCTTACGCACCAGGGCTTTCCCGAGAATGCACTGGAACTAACGCAGCAACAGACAGCTGTTCATTGCAGATCCCTTCTAGAGCTCAGAGTACACCACAGTCATCTATGTTCCCTGCGCGCAAAACTATCAATACGCTAAGGTGGATATCAATCCTGATAGGCAGGGGAGGGCACGCTGTTATACTCTGCCTTTCTCAGGCACATGGTCAAAGTAGCATTTTGTTTTTGCATTCCACGCAGAAAGGATCGAAGGAAGAAAATGAATGAATGATGATGAAATATCATTAATAATAATAATATTTAGACATGATACTAGGGAACATGACAAAGCTAACAACGCTAGGTGGACATCGTGAAAACGTCTATGCATCACACGGGTCACGATCCCTCAACCTTTAACTCTGAGTACTGGTCCTGTCTCAGCCCCAAGACACTGCTCTTCGAGGCCTATCAAAACAATGCATTTCACTTTTCCCAGCCTCCTTCATTCAAGCAAACCCGGCAGGTGTTATTCAGGGCACCAGTTGATGCCACTGCAGTACCTCTGTCCGGGAGGTCCTGGGGTTAGAGTCCCGATGGCAGGATTTTCGACTCTAGCTACATAGCTGTGACGAATTCAGCCGCCGTCTGTAGAAGAAATCTAGCGGACAGCTGCTCTGATTCATAGTTTTACGTGGTCTCCCGATCTAAATCAAGCGAATGACGAAGCAGTATCATAACAAACGGGCCATGGACCGCGCGCGATCTTTCCTTCCTGCTCTTTGTCCTATCCTCACCCCTTACACACACACTTATATGCACTGCTCTACCACACATTTCAGAAGACCAGTAGTGAACGTAGACAAGATCTCGGCTGAGGTGATGCCCCGCTGACTGAGATACCTGAATGAAGAAATCCCCGCAAGCCACCGTGTAGGTCTCTGCCGAATCACATCTTCTAGCGAGGAAGGAACACTGCTAGCTCCCATGAAAAACATTAGCACCACGAACGGGACTAATAACCGAAGCACTTGATGCACATGAAAATAAGAAATAATCAATCATCCAAGCAAATCTCCTAGCTTTCCCTAGTTATCTCCCTCATATTTGATGCCATTTAGAGAAATCCCATCGTTTCAATACCTCTGATCTAAGAAACAAATATCGTTTCATTAGAAAATACTGCTTACCTGTCCATAAACTCCTGAGTGAAGCAATACAATGCTGATTATCCACTATATACTCTTAGAACTTATTTAAAAGAGAATTATTAAAAGACAAATGTGCGTACGTCAATTTTCACAAGAAAACAGAAGTCCTGTTTATTTAATAAAGTCCACATGCACGGTGAAATATATTGTTTGTATTATATTATGAAAGTTAAAAAAAATATTTTGTGAACTGTATTAAAGATCACATTTTAAAATCAAGTATATTTTCTTTATTTTTATGCTTCAGACTTGTTTCTACTTTCTCGTATACATACGTATATACGGAGTAATATTCGTAGTATAGAGAAAGTTATGTAATGCTGCGGAAAATTATTTCGAGATTTCAACGGAAATACACGTTTTAGGGATCCCTGATACCGAAAAAGTTTGTTTTTTTTAACGTTCCGTCCGTCCGTCCTTCCGGCCCGTTTTTTGAAATATGTCTATCGCCGTTAAATATGTCAAAAAATGGATCCAATTTTTTTCTTCAAACTTTCCCAATAGGTAATGCCAATTACAGTGTTTAATATGCCGTAAAGTTTATATTCATGTAGTTTTTTGTGTTTTCATAAATTACACAAATGTAATATTTTTAACGAATGTCTCACGGCATTTAATATACACATTTCCATTTATTTGTATACATTATTGCATTTGTAAGTCCAAATGCTTGAAATTATTTTAAATGATTTTTTTCGAAAACTCAATAGATTCCCGTGAAAAAAATCTTCAAATTTCGAAATTGAAGTAATACTTAATCGCCATACTCTTAAAAATGGCTTAACAATTTCCAATGAAAATTTCTATTTAGGACGAGATTTTACTCTTCTTTAATATTCTTGAAGGTATATTTCGGTTCTACGATTAGGAAACCGAAAAGTTGAGAAAATATAAACAAAAATTCTTTGGGTGACGATAGATGGCAGCTGTCTAGAGGATGGGGCAAAACCGTAAAGCCAGTCCGCACCAAGGAAATTAGAAACCTTTAATACGAGAAAGTCTGTGCCTTCTGTAGCAACTCTAGTTTGACTCTTATGCTTCGTATTTGTTTTTTTACACTTCTATCTGGCGCACGAGTTACAAGAGATACATTGTCGTTTCTCGATTTTCATTCAACGAAGTGCCCCCAGAGAGCATGAGAGAAACGTTGCAGCCTTTCGTATTGGATGGCGTTTGATCTCCGATGGGCTGCACTTGTGCGTGAAACGCAGGCCACAGTAAATTGACACTTGTCATGTTTCGCCAAAGCGACACACACCAGTCGACTCGACTCCATCCGCTTTGTGGATCGCCTTCGCAAAGTATCGATTCGCAAGAACCTAGAATATTGTTCACATTTACTTCAATTTTTATACTCTCTCTGAATGTAAAAATAACACAACTGTGTGTGTGTGTGTGTGTGTGTGTGTGTGAGAGAGAGAGAGAGAGAGAGAGAGAGAGAGAGAGAGAGAGAGAGAGAGAGAGATTTATTATAATTATTATTATTGATAACATTATTTTTATATTTATTGACATTAATGTAATTGTTATTTCTCGATTGACTTAACAATTGTTCTGTGAACTAAAACTAGTTTCTTCAAGATGTCATTTGACCAAAATGCACGATTATTGCAATTTCGTTTGGATTTCATTACAGTACATTTAGGAGCTAGCTGACAAACCGTCTAGAACGGCACCTTTTTGCAATTTCCATGAATCTTCAATCAGCTTTTAAATTCCTTATCTTATTTCTTTCTTCTTCAATGAATGCCTATAGTTTATTAATTAAAACAAACAGTTCCACTTTAAATTTTAGACATTCGGATATATTT